>RDEW01000055.1:56076-283447 GCA_011109175.1 Dicyema japonicum | reverse complement strand
GTTGGCCTTTTAGTGTTGAAATTAAAGATAGTAAGCACGTTACAGTCGTCCAGGCTTGAATTAGACATAAGGTGCAGAGAGACGCCACTACCATAAACAAATAATCACCTAAAATGACCGTTTATCCGAGTAAGGACGATTACTCGCTCAAAAACAAAAAGGGAATGTGTTTTCTTTAGTCGTAGCTTTTTTAGATATACATCGGCCGGAAGAGCTTCCTCATTTTAACTGCTGCGGTCACACAAATTGTCCCTATTTGTGCCAATTAGTATTCCTAGGTAACGAAATATAATTAAATATTTACACTATCAGCGTTTTGAGATACAAAAGGCGTGGATCTTTTCGTCTAAGTTGTGACAAGTGGGGTTAAATTATTACCCATGATCACAGAGTTAAAAAGAACAGAAATACAATGGAGAGCTTGTCTGGAAAAGCGATTGACAAGTTCTAGTTCTGTCATCAGCTTTGAGATTTTCTTTTCAGTGTTCTCCAACCATGTACTTTGCGGTTTACCTTCGCAGTTAAAGTCATATAAGCAGACTGTGCAGCATATAGAATATCAGTAATTTGATTGATATCTTGAGGCGGATTATCTTTCGTAATATATGTCACATGGGCAGCCTGTTACATTTTTTCGACCTTGAAAAGGTCTTTTGATTGTCCGACATTATTATTATTAATGTCGGATCACTGGGTCAAAAAGAAAGAAATAAAAGTTCTCATCTAACTAAGTGATCCCAGACCGACAAAGGTGAGGATGAGTCCCTCATTGGATTATCCGACATTTAATTTTATATATCCGATTTATATCGTGATTTAATCCTGTTAAATTAGTTTTTTATTTATAAATGTTATGATTATAAAGATTTTATTTTTTATAGCGGTAAACCTAGATTTCTAGCGTGATTTATAGCATAAAAGATTATTTTGTTGCAATGGCTTCTTACAATGGTTTTGTGAAAGATTGCGTTGAATATCAAACTTTAAAAGATGCTTTGCATGATAAATTTCCCGAAAATCTTCCGAGGCACCGAAAATATAGGCTTGTAAAGAAGATAGAGAATTTTTCTATTATCAATGACAGGTATTGTAAATTTGCAATAATTTTAGACTGTATCTTAAATCAACTGATTACAAGTTAGTCATATCCCTGGATAATGAAACCGAAATGGAGCATGTTGCGAAATCGTTGCACGAGTTTTCACACGGAGGAGTCAATAAAATTGAGTATGAATGTCGACAAAGATACTTCACTGTAAAGAATGAGATTATCAGAAAAGTCATTCGAAATTGTGAAGTCTGCAAATTTTCGCGTCCTTTAAAAGTTCGTGATTTTTTATAATTGTAGATTGTAGATATAAATCACCATGTGTTTGCTTCTTCCCCAAATGAACGTTTTCAGGTAGATCTAATAGACCTGAAAAATTTTCAACATTAATTGAAAATTTCAAATGGATTTTAACGGTCATTGACATATATAGTAGAAAGATATCTAGAAATTAAGGGAATAAATTCAATAATTAATGGTTATACTTATATCACATTATGACTTAGATAATTTAAGTGATGAGTGTGCGATTCCAGAACAAATTGACGATTTGGTTAATTGTTCGACTCCAGAATCTATTGAAAATTCACGTAATTTGCTTTAAAAAATTTATATCTAATTCCCAGTCAGATAATTTGTGTCCGAATGCGAAGAGATTCAATTTCGAAATTAAATCGATTGAAGAAAATTCGAATTATTACAAAGCTATGAAAAGGAAAATGAATGTTCATAATAGTAAATATATTTTTTAACATGGGAAGATAAAGTATGAATTAAAAACATTAATAGATAGGTTCCGACTAAAAAGGACTTTGGAACAAATCCTTCTAAGTTTGAGTCTCAGTATTATCCAGTTGCAGAAATAATTAATATTTTATCGAATAATCGCGTGGAGGTAGTTTTAAATAGTTTAATTTGATAGACAAAAAATTCGAAAGGAGAAATCTCCGTCAATCATTTTCCTTTATTATACTCATGATTTTTTCTTGTTAAACTGTCAAACATCCATTAGAAAAAGATGTATATGACTTTCTTACTTTTTACGGGAGTTTGGTTGTTAGTTTCCCATTTACCATCTGCTTCCTTCGCTTGTAGCACTACTAATCTATAATTGATCGATTAGGAAAAAAGGTTGGACCTGTCAGTCACAGTCGTCAATAAACCCCACGAGAAGAAATCTCTGGATTATTGACCATCAAGTGCTTTTTTTGAATACCATCAAAGTTTGTTTTTATAAATCGCTTAGTAACAATTTAAGAACACCACATAATAGAGAAACTAATAAAATTTTAAGTAAAAAAATTTGTGAAATACAGTGAGGCAGTCATGACAACCCTTACATAAATTTAAAATTTTTGATTTTTAACAGAATATAGCATATTTCAAACAATTCAAAAATATATCAAATTATACGGGGCGTTTTCCTCTTGCAACCACTCCAAAGAACCTCTGGAGCCTGTTCAGCCGATAAGAAAGCTGAGAAGATTAAACGGGAAAAGTATGCGGTCCTGCAAAGAGTTTTTTAGTTCCACTCGCCGTAGAGACGTCTGGTGCCCTTGCTCCTGCGATGATAGGATTTTAGAACCGTCGTGAGCTCCGCTGGTTATTTGTGCAAATCTCTTTTGTCATCCTCACTAGGAAATAGCCACGAAGTTACGGCATCCGCTATATAACCGTTTACTCTTTTTTCTTTTTGTTAATAAAAAGTTTTATACAGTAAACTCTCTCAAATATGCCACTCTTAAATTTGCTAATTCTAAAATTTGCAATGATATTTCAATGATATTTGCCAACATTTTTAAAAATTATTTTTATTTTTTAAAATATTTTTGAATATTTAAATAATTTAAAGCAGGCATGGGTAGTAAAGGACATTCACACAAGAAAAAGAAAAAAAATAAGTGAAGATAATTCCTTGGTTCTACGATTAGTTAAAATTAACTGTTCTTTACTTAAATAAAGTGTGTGTCCTGCCTATGCGGGGCTATAAAATACTATGGCTCTTGTGAAAAGGCTTTATTATTAAGCATGGGTCGGAATGTCTTTGTTGGAGGCTACTTTAGATCTTCAATTACTCGAAAAGTGGAAATATTGCGGTATAAAGAAATTAATAAATCTGCTTCATATCAGACTATATGTAGCAGATTTTCTTCTATTTTTCAAAAAGAGAATCTAAAGAAGGACAGTCAATGCAATATTAAAGAATGCAAAATCGCTTTTATTTCAGTTCAAAAACAGAAATCCTAAAATAAAAATTTTTAAAAAATTAAAATAGCCGGAACTTGAGAAAAATCTAGTCGATTGATGGATTAAATAGAATCAAAAGGTACACTATTACTCTAAAATTTAAGGTGTTTTATTGAACGATTCTCTAATTTTACGCAAGTCAGAATTTTTCGTAAAAAAATTTCGTTAACTAATTTTAGAAATTCTTACGGGTTTTTAAAGAAATTAAAAAAAGAGATTTCGAATGCGTAAATTCCACGGCGGATTTGGCACTGAAAAACATGTGGATATAGATGGCTTTTTAAAAGAATTTGAAGAAGCCATTTTCGCTTGTTGAGGGGCCTTTGTGTGGAACGGTTACTATGGAGGAGATAATTATTGCTATTAATGGATGCAAAAATAAAGCTCAGGGGGATTTTATCACCCTGTATGTCTTCTAATGCAGAACTTCTCAAATATGCACCGACCGAGATCTCTGAGCTATTAACTGAGAAGTACAACAAAACATTCAAATACAACTCACCACTGGATGTGGGTAATGACACACTAATTGCACTACAAAAACCGGGTAAAGCTAAGGGTCCCATAACGAATTTAAGACCCATCGTACTATTAACGACCTTACGCAAGACACTTCACTTATAGTGTTGAATAGGATTGGATTTGATATTGAGAACTTTCTCTCTCTCGGTCAAAGCGGATTCAAGTCAGGGAGATCTACAGCTGATGTGGTCTGTAGACTATTCGATATCTTTGAGAATTTGGTTGACGAGGACAATTTCAAAATGATCCGTCTATTACTTGGAACAACACAGTTTAGTGTACGTTTTGGAAATTTGGAGTCTGTCCCATTCGAGACTACGTTCGGGGTACCGCATGGAGATTCCTTGTTACCGGTACTTTTTGTGACATATCTGGAGGCGGCACTCAGAGACTTCAGACTATTAATTGTCAACTTACCTCAAACTGAAGTGATTTATGCAGATGACATTGACTATATTTCCAGCTACGAGTAAACATTAAACTATATACGGACAAGGAAGCCAGATGTGCTAGAAAAATAATTCATCAAAATCAATACGGAAAGACGGAGACAACAACCATACGCCGTGAATTAACTCGAACTGATGAAAAATGGAGATACTGCAAAAAATGAGATCGTTGCTCGGAGACGCTGAGGAAATCACTAACAGGAAAATATTGACCGTCGCGGTATTTAGAAAAATAAGAGTAGTCTGGAATCATTGTAAACAAATTAGCACACAACTACGTGTAAGACTATACAATACCTCCGTGAAACCGGTCCTAATGTACAACGCAGCAACCTGCGGAGTCTCACAAGCGGTAATGGACAAACTAGATGCCTTTCAAAGTAAACAACTACGAATGTTGCTTGGCATCAACTGGCCAAAAAAATTACAAACAAGAATCTATACAAAATATGTAATGCAAGAGCATTGTGTCTGGATATCCTTGAATCAAGATGGCGTTTTTCAGATAAGCAAGATGACGCCTGCTAAATTAGCAAAAAAGAACTATTTCTGCCGAGAAGTGAATACCTCGTTCCGTGGAAGACCTCGCAATACTTTGCCAGAGGTTCTACACAAGGACCTGACCAATGTAAGACGATAACTGAAAAACAGGAGATGATTTAAATACGCCCAGAATCATTGCCAGTAACCGTGGAGCATGGAGGAAGTTAGTTAAGAAAATTGTGGAAGAAAGAATAACCTAAAGGAAATACGGCAGATCCGGAACTTTAATTAAATAAATTACTTTTTTGGTTCTTCGAAAGTGCAATTATTAATCATAATCTCATATTTTGAATGAATAATTAATGCCTTGCATCAAATAAATTTGAAAAAATTTAATATTTATTTACTTAAAATAATTAGAGTCAGGAAAAATATTATAAAAATGTACAAAATTGATGAAGTTCCCCGTACGGACGGTGAGAATTATTTTTTAAGGAAGTGAATTACACATAGATGACTTGTAATCGTTAAATGATTTTCATATTAATTTTTTGGTGAATAAACTTCGCTGTCTAAGTAAACAATAGACTTTTGAGAATGTGTTTCAGAGACTCCACTGCTTGTACTTAAAAATTGAAGATGCAAACATAATAATTAATAGACCCTCTATATAAAGATATAACAGAACGTAGATGTTGGGGATAATTCATCTATGTAAATTCTAAGTTATTGCTTGTTAATGGCTATTATATTCACAGAGAGTAATAAAGGCAGGTGAAAGTAGATAGATCTGTGCACAGATAAAAATAAGCAACTGTGCACAAAAAACCTTAAGATTGTGTCCTTTGACTACATCATGCGAATTCTTTGTATGTGCATAGAAAAGAAGATAATAGAATGAGTAGTAAAAAATATGGAATGTATCAAAAACATGAAAAAACTAATTAATCTGGATCAATAATTAAGATATTTATTTGATAAACAATGTTTTTTTATAATAAATGTCAAAAACTCTTAAATAGTATCCAGATAATAAGCATCTGCAAAACAATTAAAGCTTTAGAATTAATCAAAAATTTTAATGAAACCAAATTTCCCAAAGTCATATTATATGCATGAAAATAATTGATGAAGATTAAGTTAATAAGCGAATTTGTAAACGACTTTTTTGAAATTTTGATAATATGAACTTTCTGTTTTATCCATTTTTTGTATTTTTGTCGGTAAATTCTATAGAAACAATTATAGATAACAGACTCTTAAGAAGAAAATTTGATATCGGCATTGTTATTGACTATAACTTTGTTTCATAAAATTTTTATTTATAGAAAAGAGCATTTGACTTTAATCAGTCCAATTTAGAAAATTACATAGAAAAGTTGTTAGGTTATCTCAAAAAGTATGCACTTACTTATATTTTAGTATTTTGGCACTATCAAAGTAAAATAAATTTTAAAAAAATTTATTATACTAATGAGGTTACACCCAATAGTACTTACAGGCATTTTATACGCACGGAAATATAACTATTTTAATGGGGTTGACGCAGTTTTATTTTGAGTTTTTAAATCTAATTTTTAGAATGGTAGTTCTGATGGATTTTGTCATCGTAAACTGTTTGCTCAAATTCCGCGGTGGGAATTGTTAAGAAAAATTACAACGATGAAAGGACTTCAGACTTATGTCTCATGAGTTATTCCACGTGCTTGGGTTTACCACGTCGGCTTACTGAGAGTGATTGTAATAAAAATTGTTTAATGAATTCTATTTTTCATGACAATGCGTATAATTTTAATAATTTTTAGACATGTATCAAAATTAACAATCAACACTGCGCATAGACTAGAAAAAATGGTGTTTTGAAAAAAGTAATGATTTTTAATTTTTGTCTTTTATAATAGTGCTTCCGATGATGAAGGAACAACTTCTAATGGATTGAATGATGTTAATTTCTGGATTTACTATCTGTTTTTAATTACGCTTCTACTAATCAATGGCCTTTCTGTTTAACCTGGTACTATTAGTTATATATAATTTAGGATCTAAATTAGATACTTCTCTTACTAATTATCTAATAATTTACTAATAATAACAATATTTAGCTTATTTCCGCATAATATTATGTCGCGAGCGCTACTTGCAACTATGCGCTACCTGCAATATCGAATCTAACCCGTAACTTTAGCCCGACACCTAACCACTATGCCTAATATTATGGCTCTCGGCATCACTTAATATCAATAATTACTGCTAATTTATTTATTAAAACCAAAACCAAAATTAAACTTCCTTAAATAATAATATTAAAAATATAATTAATCATTGGTAAAAAAGATTAAATAAAATTATCACTTTTCAGCTTAAAACCTACACTCGTAACCATGACTACCACAAAAAATGTCTGATGACGAGGCGTCTCCAAATATATCATCACCAATTCCCCACCGCCTTGAGCTATCCATCATTACTGACTCCGACTCCGATGAGGAATATTTTCCCAACAATTCAGAAACTGACTTTTCATTCAGAACGTTTTCCGAAGGAGTTCCAATAAATAGTATTCCTTCCCCTCAAAAACAAATCCCTCTCTTAAAATACAGTTCGACTAACCTCTCCCAAACGTCTGACATAACTCACGTGACTGAAGACTCTTCCAGTAATTTCAAAACCAGTTCTGAAGTAACCTATTCCAGTGGAATTGCTATCGACGAAGGCGTCACTCTCATTCGAGACCCCCAACCTCACGGCCTCTCCATCCTCATAAAGGACCAGATAGAAAGGGTGGAACACGATTCTCCACATTTTGCCCTGACCAGATCTCTCGAACAGCTTATTGATCAGAAAGTACTGTTTATGTAATTCAAGGCTTCTTCCTTTCTCAATCCGAAAGGTCCTCGTTACTCCAACCTTACAAAAGTCGACGTCTCTTCTATGGATGTTCTCAACATGGCTGAACCTCGGACTCCTACCAAACTCCCCACTTTGGTTACACGATTGGTTGATTGGTAGAGTCAAGAAAGTTTTCCAGAGCCTGAACTGATGGATCTCTTCAGTGAGGACTTTCAGTTTCGAGAATTGGCTGACCCCCACGTGACAGTGGGCAAGTTCAGGCCAAAGTTGTCTCGAAAGCCATTATCAGATCTTAAACTGATTTATAAACATTTTAATTGAATTTTTATTTATTGTCACCCAACTAGTCAGAAGTGGTAGTTAGTCTGGAGTAGTTATTTCTAACCCCCGATAAAGAGATGTATCCAGTGCCCACGATAAGAGAACCTTCTAACGTCAAGTACATCCAGAAACAGTGAAAATGGAAGAAAGAATCCAGTCCTTACATTTTGGAAACTCCTCATGTGGAGTGAGGGAGAGCAAATGATCCAAGTACCGGCCCTCACCTGACTAGTGGATCACCTGACGTCACTTTAGTAGAAGAAAGAGAAATCACCATAGAAACAGGTAGCGAATGGAAACCATCCACCGTTAGTGACATCATAACCACTAACCTACGTGGTTTTTTAGGGAGATCAAAGAGGATCAAGTGAACAAGACAAAGGATTAAGTTGAGTACTAAATATTGGTGATATGTCTATATAATTCAGACTGTCTCCATAGAGACGTTACGAAATTGGACAATGTCTACTTTAGAGATCATCATGAATCATTTCTGTCATTTCTGACAATTTAGGAATGGTTACAATCTGCAATAAATATTATTATATCATAAAAACAAAGTGTAAAATATATTAAGTTTCTACGAGACTATCACCCGGTGGTTCACAAAATAACATTTGTAGGTTGAATCCCAATAGTGGCGAGATTATGACGGCATGAGAATGATTAGTAATCATTATGCAACTCATCTAGTCACGCTTGACTTTCGTCTCTTTAAAGCATCCAATAGTGTCACTGGCGATTACTTGTTTGGAAATATTGTTTAACCCGCTGGCATTAATGATATAACGGTTAAATAGCTTCATATGTGATTAAGACTTCACTAGTCTGACAGAAATTGATAGACAAACTCAAATTTTTATTAAATAATTTATTATTTATTTTTGACAATTAAAATGATTTTTTTGTTGAAACAGGAATTTATTAAATATAATATAAAATTAAAAAAAACTCTATTTAAATAATAAATAAAAAAATTTGAAATTCTATCTTTTATGGTACTTGCGACCGGCGACAAAATCAAAATCGACAACCAGTGGAAGGGTGTCGTCAGATTCATAAACTATACCAAATTTGCGAGCGGTCTTTGGTATGGGATTGAATTAGATGACAAGAAGGGACTCAACGATGGTTCAGTCCAAGGAATAAGATATTTCATTTGTCCTCCTGGCTATGGAATTTTCGTCCGTTTTGACCGCATTTCTTTAGGTTTGCTTTGTAAATTATTTTAGAACCTGTTTATTCCCTTGGGGACCATGTGAAACTCATTGACGGAAAAGCAGGGACCATCTGCTACATCGGAAAAGCTTCGTTCGCTAAGGGTATGTGGTATGGACTCGAGCTGGATTTTCGAGAGGGACGGCATAATGGCTGTGTTGACGGAATCTCTTACTTTTATTGCAAAGACAAACATGGGATTTTTGTAAAGGCGAAGAGACTTGAAGGAAAACCAACTTTTGGCGGTTCTTTTTTTCCAAACATGTCCTCAAACGTTCATGTTGTTTGTATTTAATTATCAGTTTGGGGAGTATGTGAGGACACATGAAGGGAAGCATGGATTTGTTAGATACTTTGGACGAGTGAACTTTGCGGAGGGTGTGTGGTGTGGAGTCGAGTTGGAGGATGGGGGAGGAGTCAATGATGGTTCCGTTTGTGGGATTAGGTTACGTGTGCTGTTATTTGGAGGTATTTCACCTGTGACTGGCCCAATGGGGTACTGGTTCCTGCCTACTCTGTGGAGACTACTCAGAGGCTGTTTACGGACTTTGTAGTCTTTTGGTTTATGGTAGAGTGAGCTTGCTAAGCACACGGCCGTGGAGAGTACCACATTAGAGATGAATGAGTCCATTCGGAGGGAGACCCATAGAGACCAAGTTGAGGATTTGCAGAATCAACTGGAGAGTCTCTTATTCGAGAAGGAGGAGATTACTGCCCGTTTTCACCTTCAATCAGATTCCAATGGTTGTCCCCCATCAGGGAATAGGCACCACGTGGAGTGTCAAACTGACTTTGAATGGTTTACTTTGGAATAATCTTAGCACAAAGTGTACATTACTGAAGACAGAATTGAACAAGTCGAATGATAGCCTTGTTAAAGTATGACAGGGTTGACTTATATTAGATAAAAGCAAAGTATACACTTGCACTTGAAAGAATACAACTCATTGAAACTCGAGCTGGTGTTAAAATAGTATTGTTTGTGAGTGAGTGTTAGTATGACTGTTCTGATGAGTCATCCACAGAGTCGGTAATGTTGCCTAATACTGCCAGACTGGCAAATGATATTGTAAATTGATTGTTTATTATTTGTTTATTTTTTATTCGGGTTGACTACCTTTTTGGGGGACCCATAAGTTCTGATTATAAAATATTCAATTTAAGGTGCATGCTATATTAAAAATCCAATTGTTGGATACGTGCATATCGTCGTATATTTGTCCCTTTAAATTTAAAAACATAACATATTCATAAAATGGATGGAGTCTTGTGAGTCCTAAAAACAGAGAATACGTATACTATGCTCGACCATACTCGCTGGATTCCTTGTTATCAACTACAATTGGATCTATCTGAGAATGTCAGAAAATTGTCTTAAAAATGTCACTTCATTCGTTTTTTCTGATGTTATGAAGATGAAAGTATTGATGCCGACTGATCCACTGAATTTCTGGTTAGTGAACTAACAGACTTATTGGATGAGCCAATGTGCGGGGCATCGGTCAAAGTCCTGGTGTCTTAACGTTGGATGATTTCCAAATATTATAACTTATCTGGAATTTATTTGCGAACATGAGGATAAAAGGATGTTTGTTGACAATAGATATGAAGTAAATATTCCGGAATGGGAGTTCAAGTAAACATTCGACCACCAGACATCTCATTTTGGTTATGAAAATGGAGAAGTGGCAGATCGATGACTCTTATGTTTATTAAAGAAACCCTAAGATCAAAGAAGAAAAAGTCCTGTCTCTCCTCGCGTAGTCTGCCAGCGATCCCACTGTCTTCGGAAGTGACTTTTTGAATTTCAGGAGAATAACTCGATCGGGATGTCCTTGTACGAAAATAATCGGGATTCCTCCACATAGTTAACTTTTTCTCGTGGTTTTCCTACTTTGTGCAAAATCGCAGGAAACCCTGCGATTTTTTTGGACAACTTCTTTGAAAGGAGAGTATCAATTGATTCTCTTTCATGGGAAAAAAACACATGATTTTTTGCTGGGATGAGTCCATATGTTCTGCGGGGAAGCAAACGTATTCGAGCAATGATCTATAATAAAATCTGGAGGTCACAGGAGGGAGGGGGTTGTTTTGTCAAATAGTCTTCAAAACATTCTACTTTCGAATACCCTTTGTCATTACTTCCGCAACATGGTGAAGAAACGTCATTAATGGTGAAATCTCGTAAATAGGATGTGGATATCGTTGAGGAATTTCATATTTGGGTGAACTAAGATTAGGATGCAGGTGGATAACCAGTCTACACCCGATTAGGGTGTCACTGGTAGCTAATGAGGGGGAACTATCCCTATCGGCATCAGTGAGATCGTCCCCGTAGAATATAAGTATAGTATAACGGTCTTCACTTTCGCTTTGATGATTCTCTTCACTATTCCCTACTTACTCCTCTATTTGAAAGCAGACTTTTCAGATCACCAAGGTCTCCGAGTCCCTCAGTGCTCCCACTAGGGCCTCAGATTATAATAAGAATTTCAGAAAGCGTCGTGTGTGACATCCACCGAATCTTTCCTCATAAGGCACGAAATAGTCTACCATGAAGCGTATGTTGAGTGATTGGGTCCATCCTGAAATATAACCAATCAGATCCAATACAACACCATGACTAACATACTTAAAAGTCACGTGGAGTATTTATATATAACATTCTTCATGACCACTTCAGTCTTAAGAGACACCAAATTGTCCTCTGTGAATCGAATCGAGTACACTTTCTTTGGACTTGTGTTCTAATTATATCTGAGGATCGTCTTCAGAGTTCCTCTTGGAAATATCCAGTGCTTCTGGATGCATTATGCATTAGCCATTGCCGCATTTGCCAGTGTTTTCCTCCTTAGTACATCTTCAGCGTCTCCTAGTAGAGAGCCGAGCTTATCAGTATCGTCTTCTCTTTTGAATACCGTAATTTCAGTATTGTTTACATTTACGCTGAGAAATCATTTCTCAAGCTCCGCAGGTGCATTTTCGAGTGTGTGTTGGAGTGCGGTCGCGTCCCGTGATACGAAATCTACATCATCCGCATAAGATGTTTTTCTATGTCTCCTATATAGCATTTACGGAGATCGCAAGGTATATGGTGAATAGTAAAGGGGAGAGGGAATCACCCTGGGGTGTCCCAATCGTTGTTTTGAAACTGCGGGAAGTTGCTCCTTCTGTCCTCACAGATAGTCTTGTGTTCGCAAGTAGTAGTCTGATTATCCTAACCGAGGATTCATCCAATATTTTTTCAAACACATACATCAGTTTCTGTCTGTTTATTGAATCAAAGCTCTGGAGAGATCTATTCCCAACACGGTCGTTGCGCTCTGGAATCTTTGGTGCGTTGCACAGCACCATCTATGGCTTCATACGATGTCTGCCGTAGACCTCATTTCTCGGAACCCACTTTGACTTGCTGGTAGGAATAGATCCGCCACATCCTTAATACGGCTTAATGCAATGTTTGCCAGTACATTGCGTATCGAGTTCAGAAGTATGATCGGGCGGAGAATTTCTACTGGTTCATTGCTTTGTTCGGTTTTTGTATGGTATAAAATTTCTTTATAATCATCAAAGCGTGTATTAGACAGAACTATAAGGAGCGCCACAACCTCAACCAACAAAATTATAGTTAACCCTCGAAAATTAACAAGTTATTCAATTTTTAAAATTTGGTGACTTAAAGTTATTAACTTTGCTATAATTAAACACACCTGCCGTATCTATGTGAGCGTCCGCATTAGTAGTGACTAGTTTCCATCACTAGAGAGAACCAGTAGTAAATAAATTAGTACATATTTGGTACAACTAGGTATCATAGTCCAACATCGCCATATAGAAATTCTATTTAGACAGTATAACTGGAGCCTCTGCATCTTAGCATTTTGAAAAATCGGTTCCCCAAACAGTGTCAAACTGTAATATTATGTGACAATTACCATAAATGTGACACACACGTACTAATACAATATTTGACACTAATAGATGCAATAGCGTAACAAGCGTACTCAATTTAATAAAACATAATATCAAATATATTAATTATATCCCCCAGGTCGGTTCTCGGGAGGTGGTACCCACTTGTCTATCGATATGGATTACTGGGATAAACTAAAGACAAATAAACTTTGGCCCGTCTCCAACAGTCTCTTTCCCCCATTTCGCTGAGGGAGGATGTCCTCTAAAAAGTAGTAAAGATGGCCAATGGAGATCCCTATTAATTCCTGAAGGAAGGTCCCGTCAAAATATAATCCGAGGGAGAAATAACGAAGGGGAAGATAGGGAGCTCGGAATGTGATGATCCCCATAAAAGTTGACGAGGAACAAACTCATTTCGTCTGCTCCACAAGTAAACAAGGACAGTCATCAGTGTTTGTCCGAGGAAGCCAATGTTGACAAAACAGGCGGATATTAGTATCAAAAACCCACAGAGGAGGAATAGGTAGACAAAGTCCCCGGTCCTCCCACTGAAAGAACCAGACTCGAGGAGCATGCAGTACTGGTAGGATGAAGAGCAATGAAGAAAGAAGAAATGTTGATGTTCCCGAAGAATAGGAAGGAGGTGATGATTCTCGCATAGCTGATATTAGGACAATCTACCTCGAAATGCTTGAAGACGAGGCTGTAGTTGAAAAATAGATGTAGAGGAGTCAACAACTCGATTTTCTATGTAACTATTGAGACAAACCACAAGCAGTGATGTGGCTACACAGAATGTGAGGTATGTTCGGGAGACTGGTGGGAGACCCAAAATATGCGTTATAAGTGCATGATAAGCCATAACTAGAAATAATACAAATTAACTATACGTGTTAGAATACAATAATCTATTGTGGAATTAAATTATTATTTATTTGTAATTATTAAACTAAACTAAATAATATTGTTTTTAATTTAAACTTTCCGTTACCTAAGTTATTCCTCAGATTATATGCATCCAATTTTTCCTGAAAGTCGGATGGCGCAGTGTAATAAGTTCCGACCCAATACCAGGAGTCCCAAGTTTGGAATCTCGCTTCTGTCTACTCGGTGGAAGGCTCCACGCATTTACAATCCTCTTGGGTTGACGAGTGACAAAGTGATCAGTGTTTCATCACTGCAGAACGGATTGTCATATAGGACTCACAAGAAAAAGAACGAGCAAAGTCAGGAACATGTTCAACCTTGGAATAATGGCTCGGACAAAGTTAGCATTACTGTTCTTAATTCTTAAATAACGTGTAAGTTCTGCTTAAGCTGAGATTCTATAATGGAGACATTACTACTCCTTGGCGGCAAGGCTGTTTCAAAAATTATAAGTTGCATAACCAAATTTAGACATAAAATGTCACGTGCCGGGATTATTCAGTGTCTTAAGTACAGGAGAAAGCAGATGTGTTCGAATCTTCCTACTTTCCATTCCGATAGAGGTTACATGAATCTGCGATATGTCGTTGACAAGTGAATTATTCTTTGTAAACATTCCTGGTAGGTACGGAGATATCCTCTTGTGATGGGGTCTCACAAGTCATGAGAAATGTCTTTCATCTATTTCGATATACGTAAAAGATTAAGCCATTACGCCCTTTCACTTGAGACTTACCCAATTTCTTCAATAGGGAAGATTCAAACCCAGAGCACAGTGTATCCGGAGATTCCTTTAACTTTGTATATTCTATGCCTCCCGAGTCAGACATTTCATTCATTATCTCCCAAAATATAACGAGGGTTACACCGATTTTGTGGGAGTGAAAAAATTTCGTGCAATGGAGGTAGGTCGCCTTCCAACTAATCAACCACTAACGGTATAAGAGTCTCATCCAATTTTGATCCAAAGAGGATCCGAACCTAGACATTAGTTTGTGCAATGTTTTATTATTTGACAGAAATTTTTACCAAAAAATTGACTTAATTCTGTCGTCCTAATTATTGCTAATTGTGTCGCCTTCGCCATTCTGTCGTCCTAATTATTACCTAATTCTCATTTTTTAACAATATTTGGGCCATTTTTGACTTTATGAAAATTTTTAAATATGAAAAAAAACTAATCAAAAACTTTATTAAAATATAGAATAATGTCATTAAAAACGTTTTCAGGTTAAAAATTTTGGTTTTTAGATAATAATTTAATAATGTGAGCGCTTCTAGTTATTCGACCCTCGTGAGCGATGCTGGTTATTTGAGCGAATCTCTTTCGCCATCCTGAGAGGGAATAGCCACACACTCAGGTTAGCCGCTATATAACCGTTTACTCTCTTTAAAACTTTTTAACTAATAAAAAAGTTTTACTTCTTTGACCAGAATTATTTTAAGTAGATAGCCAATTTCAATAAAATTTTCTGTTTTTATGGAAAAAATTTATTTGTGTATTCACATATATTTATATCGATTTCGTAGATAAAACCAATTTTTTCCAACCTTTAATAAATGCATGTAAAAAACTCAAAAATATCTAGTTATCTTTTGAATAGAAGGAAGTTGAACGATACCCAATACTTTCAAACAAGTTTTGTAAAATTTACGTTCAACTTATGCAAGGAAAATCATATTAATAGAACGCACTGAGCTCGAAAGCATTAGTGACCTCATTGATCTTGAGTCGGTGAATAGAATCAGAAAATCAGATATTTTTACATAGCATCTGTGAAATACTAATAAATATGATAGATCTGTTATTTTGAAATGTTTATTAGACGAAAGATTCAATAGCTCTTGTTAGAAGTGAGTTGATAGGAAATTAACCAGGATATTTTCTAATAGCAGTCTTACGCTTTTCAATGACCTTACTGATTGGAATGCGCCATAACAGTGATCTTCATATAGAATTGTGATCATTTCTCTTTCGGTTTTCGTTACTATATTTTTTTTCGCTGAAATTTGGTCGTATAATGGGTATTTTCTATTAGGCGTTTGCGTCCCCGTCGTGACGTTATAAAATTTTATCCCGTCTCAATTTCGTAGTATTTCCATTTTTGACAATATTTTCCATGGCAATTCTTCGTTTTTCCTGTCCCTCTAAATTTTTCCGAGGCGATGAACAATGCTTCTCCTTTTCATTTTGGTCGTCAAACTCCAGTAGCGATTCTAGTTTCCTTTTTTATATTTTTAGAAAGATTCACATTGAAAAAAATTCAAATGGTCTTTGTTTTGTTGTATCGTGAACAGCATGGTTATAATAGGTGTAATTACCGAGTTAGTCGCAAGGATTCGTTTAACCTAAAATTGTTAGAATTAATAATTTACCTGACATAAACACATTAGACACCACAGTAGCCATTTTATTACGTCTTGCACCATAAATGGTAAGTGACAATAAATGTATCACGTTCCAAAGTGATTTAGATTATGTTGAGTCTAATTTAGGACTCACGAAGAACTTCAACTACAACAACAACGAGACTGGAACGAACTTGTATGTTCAAGGACCATCGATGAGCTAAAACCACAACTCTACCAGCATCGTCTGGCTTGTCTGGCTACCGCATCAACAAACGTAAGTGGTGCATGGCTCAAAGCATTCCTGTGCATTTCACTCGGAACTTTTCTGGACGATGACTCCACGAGGATTGTGGTTTGCGTTTGCCTCGGAATCGATGTTTGCGGCAATCCATCGCTGTAGATGTGGAGGAATAGTCGACGCGAAGGACTCCACGCACTTTCCTGCCGAAGGAGCGCTGGAAGGAGCCTAAGACATAGTGCAATCAACAAGGTTATTGTGTGGGGACTAGAAAGCTGCCGGTTCCCTGTCCAGATGGGGCCCCTAGGACTTGCACGGCAAACAGAAGGCCGGATGGAGCGACTCTGTTCCCGTGGGATGCTGGGAAGTACCTGGCCTGGGATGCCACCTGCGTAGATAGCTTCCCTTCTTCCATATTACAATGAGTGCGACAAATCCAGGCTCAGCTGCAGAGAAAGCAGAAATACTTAAGCAAAGAAGTACACATGCCTCGGCAAGCAATACACATTTGAACCAGTCGCAGTCGAAACTTCGGAGTCGTAGGAAGCAGGTCGTTAGCCCTGCTCAACAAATTGGATCGTTAGTCGCTAAAAGGAGGAGGGATGTCAGAGAGAAGGGCTGGCTAATTGAGCGCATCTCCTTACAGATTGTAAGGGAAATGCGCTCTCAATCCTGAGAGCAGCCAGTAGCCTTTAACTATTTGGTTTTATTCCTCAATAAATTGTTATTGTTTTAAAAAAAATTTAGATAAACAAATATACAACTTCAATGTAAATGAATTGAGAGTGACGATATGCTAAATAATGTCAAGTGACATCAATAGAAGGTAAACTTATAACTCTATCATTATTAGAATTTTCGTCGAAGGAGCCCTTCAACTGAGGCTGAGCTTCCGCAACAATGATTTCGGTTAAACTTGAAAACAACGTGGGAATATTAACTGGTTTTTTGGCTCAAAATAATTAACGATCAAAACATTTTTGATTAAAACTCCATCTCATTCAAATTCAGAGACAATTTTAATAATTTTTGAGTAAGATTTGGCTGCTATAGCCAGCTTCCCCATCTTGTGAAAACAACTTCGGGTGGATTTCCTATTTGTGAGAACATTTCCTCTATCTTTTGTTTTTCACCGTGGCAGCCTTTAAAGAGAAATCAAGTTATCAACATCTGTGAAGTAGGGTTTTATTCTTAGAGCACAATTGTGTAATAGTTGTGACACGCAAATGACGTGGAAAAGTGAGAATTTGAAAGACCAGAAAAACATATTCCGATACTAATCGAAAACCACTTTTCTGCAACAAAATCAATGTACAGTACGACCCGCCCCAATAGAAAAGTGCCCCAAATATAAAAGGCATATATAATTCTTACATTTTAAAGCTACTATTTGTATTTTTAATAACAAAATATGTTGTTTCGATAAAAAAGAGGATTTATTTTATGAGAAATAATCAGTTAGGCATATCATTTCATAAAGAACGTTGTTATAGTATGTTTTGAAAGAGTTTATGATCCCCAGATTTAAAGGTTGAAGAAGTGCTGTTGTATTTTTAGCAAATTTAAGAAATAATAAGTTTGAATTTTCTTAAAATTTGTGGCACCGTGCATTATCCATAAGAATCAAAATTTTTTCTGTTTTTTGACCATTTCAAAGTTTTTTTTGTAACCATTTATCAAAAATATAAGTCGTCATCCAAGCATTTTTCGACGCTGTGTACAAAACCTAAAAATAACCTAATGAAATATACCCCATAATCCTCAGTTTGTATATTTTATAAGCATCTTGGCGATTTAAATTTCTCACCTTCAAGGGGCTTTAATTTCTCATCTTTAAGACTGCAGCATAAAAGAACTGAAAATCGTTCTTTGCTTTTCGTTTTACCAAAACAATCATCATTTGAAGAGACAAATGATTTACATGAATTTTTTAACAAAAAGAGAGGTTTCGTCGCATTTGAAAATATTTTTTTCTCGTAAAAAATCTTGACTCTATTTCTGTCACATGAGTTCTTTTCACCCGAATTTACTTTGAACAATAATTCATGGCACTTTTTAAATCGATCCAACCATCCATTTGATATTTGAAATTATTGAAGTCAAGGTTAGCTGCAATTTTCTTGCAATAGATTTGAGGAAAAATCCTGAAACTGAAAAACCATCCTCTCTCAAATTTTTTAGACTTCGAATACTAATCGATCAATTCGAATAGAAAGATCTGATTCGAACTTCTTAGATGAGAGTTCACCAGAGCATATTTATGTTTTGAATACCCTTTTCCGAGTTCTTTTTTAATTCGTGAGACATTTCCTTTTCCAATATCGTATAATTGAAAAAAATTTTTTTCCGACATATTTTTTTAAAACCTTTTCACGAGAGCCATAATATTTATAGCTCCGCATAGGCAGGACACACACTTTACTTAAGTAAAGAACAGTTAATTTTAACTAATCGTAGAACCAAGGAATGATCTTCACTTCTTTTTTCTTGTGTGTGGGTCCTTTCTAGACAATCCAGTTCCGCAGTGAGTATCCACTGATGACGGCGTCACTCGTCAAACCCTTTTAGCATCGTAGATGCGTGGAACCTTCCACCAGGTGAACAGTAGGGGAAAACGAACCCATAACCTAAGCCACTTTAGCCCGACACCTAACCACTATGCTATTTTCTTTCATTAAAAAATCGGAAATCTTCTGTTTCAGGTGGCGAGCTTCGCAGTCATGTTTAAAAATATTTTAAAATTAATTAAATAAAGATAAAAATGAAATAATAAATTTTAATATTATCGACTGAAAAAGTGGCCCAATAAGCGGAGTTTTGTATTTTAAATTTAGGCTTCCTATTGGTCAAAAAATGTAAAAAATCATTCAAAATAATATTTATTAACAAAAAATCTCCCCACAGAGGGTGCCCCAAGGCCGCGGTTTTATTGGGGCGGGGTCGTACTGTATGATAATTTTTGTTTGGTCTGGGATGCTACTTGTGTCGACCCCCTTTGCCAATCCAACATTGTTGGGAGCGAGGTAAACACACTCCATGCCACTGAAGAAAGATGAGAGCAGAGAAGAATTTCGAAGCGCGATTCGCTTTCTATCTCTCTGTGGTCGAGACAACTGGAAAATAAGTGGAAAATCGCTATGAATCCTAAAGAAAATTGGACGCCTAGCTACACTAAGAGCCAAGACGTACGTGAGACCCGGAGGCTTCTCCAGCTAGACTGTCGTATTGTTCGTAGCAGAATGAACATCGGAGTAGATATAAAAGCTTGGGTAGTCCGATGTTGTTTCTCATCAGGAAGAAGGATGTGTGAGAGTCGAGACATGACGATCTTTTCGCGAGGCGTGTTTTGGAAAGTATATGGTTCTTGAGTTCTTCTTCGCTGAGTGGGCATCCGAGGAAATATAATTTATCAACTGGCACAGTCAGGATCCCAGGAGCAGTTCGTTAAAAGACTCTTTGATAGAGAGAAGTCGGTGTTTGGATATGAGACATTTATTAGCTCGGATTTGTTAACATTGATGTCCAAGCCCAAGTGTTTTAAAGCGGGTAACGCTTTACGTAGTGAATTGTAAGTTTCTTTGAATCATCCTCCAATTGTGGCATCGTCGAGATACCAGAGATTTAGCTGTGCATCAATTGATCTCACAACATCATCAATGATCAGGTAAATAAGAGAGGTCCGAGAGGATCTCCTTGTTGGACCCCGTTTTTGATTTAATATTTTCATTTTCAAAAACCAGACGTATCTTCCCATAGGATAATTTGACAAAGGGAAAAGCTTTGGAGCCCTTCCAACACGTTTCCATAATTTATTGAGTACATTCTTTATGTCCAACTTGATTCCAATGCATTTATTTGAAATATTTCTATGTGAAGAAACGCCTTGCTGCATGAAACGCAGCCTCACATCCGTCTGGATACTAACACTCATTTGTTTAGGAACGAACTCCTCTCTAAGTTGTTGGCTCATCAGGGTCGATGCTACCTTTGCTGCAAGTCTTCTGAAATAGTTCCCGACCGCAATGGGGCAGATTCCCCCATTGGTTTTTTTGAATGCAAGTAGCCTTGCGGAGAAGAGCAATTCTCTGGCATATTCTGGGATGTCACCGTTAACCATCTTTCTGATTAGGTCCGTAATTGATTTGACAAGACAGCGTCCAGCCTCCGAGGTGTAAGTGGACGTAAGGTTCTTAATATAGCCAGGACGTAACCCTTCCAAGCCGCTGCTGGTGGTGAAGAAAACTATTCCGCAGCGCATTTCGGATTCGGTAATGATAATCTCTGGGTTTCCTTCAGGACTCAAAAACTTTTCAGGGTGCTTCAGTGTTAAGGTATTTAGGATTTCGGGAATACAAGACAATACAGTGTCATCAGACGTGATAACCGTAAAACTGCCCTCAGTCGCCCTCCAGAAGTTTCCGGTTTACTCACTTCTTTAGTTTGTTTGAGACATCTTTAGTGTATGCTCATATGGTTTCGACATCATTGACATGAAGTGACTGTTCAAGTATTGCGTGTATGTTATGAATGCTGAAATTCATTATGTTTCGTTTCAGTTTCCCGGATAAGTTGAGCTGGGAGTTTGTTTCTTTATTATTGTCTTCAGATTCCGTTGTAGGTATTCCGAGTGCGACGGGATTCCCAACTGTCAGAGGAAAGTGCATGATCAATGGCATCTGAAAGACACGATACTGCGGAAATTCGTATTCCTTTAGGGATTAGGGACTTTTTTGGACGATGACTTTTTGAGGATTGGAAGCGGACAGAGACTAGAACTAGACGTTTGCCAGGAACACCGATGCCGGTGAAGGGAAAATAGTCGATGCGAAAGGATTGCACCGGCTGTCCTGCACAAGAAGCGTTGGAAGAGACCACGTTACGCTGTTCTAAACGATGTGATTGTCAGAGCTCTGTAGGCTACAGGCTTCCCATCACAACATAAACTAGTGAGTCTCGATCGAGATGGAAAGAGACCTGACGGGATGACTCTATTCCCTTACACAACAGGAAGATCTTTGGTCTGGGACGCAACTTATGTTGACACATATTCAAGCACGAATCTTTTAAAATCGGTTTACACATTAGGAGCAGCTGTTTCAACCGCGGAAAACCTAAAAATCAAGAAATATTCTTGCCTCGGAGACCGGTACCGATTTACACCTGTTGCGGTCGAGTCATCGAGAGCCGTTGGTCCAATGACGGCTGAGTTTTTGCGCGAACTAGGAGGAATGCTTGCCAGAAAGAAAAGGGATCAACGAGAAGGGTACTGGCTCAGACAAAAAACTGGAATGGACATACTCCTAGGGAACTCGTTCGCGATCCACGCAGCCGGCTTCCTCAAATAATATTTGTTTCTCTGTTAAATATTATCTTAAAAAAATTTAGTAATGATATACTTTCACATTCATAATAATATAGACTTTGCAAAGATGCATTATCCCGAATATCTAGGACTGTTGCTTCTTTAAATAGAGGATCTATTACTGATTCAATTGGAGACTCAGCATATCAATAGTAATTCTGTAAAGAGTAGTGTGGAGAACATATTCCGAATACTTTTTTATTCAGAAAATAAAATTAATTAATCGAAAAATTAATTTAAAAATCATTTTTACCCATCCATGTTTAATTGACTTTTGCAAACAAATTTTCATGATTTTAATGATTTATGATATTTTTTTTTTTTTTTTTTTTTTTAAATTAAAAAATTTTTTTAACAATTAAACAAATATCAGTTGAGGAAGACTGCTGCGTGGGATTGCGAACGAGTTCCCTCGGAGTATGGCTATTCCAATCTTTGTCTTAGCCATAGCCCTTCTCGTTGATCCCTTTTCTTTCTGGCAAGCAATCCTCCGAGTTCTTGCAAGAATTCAGCCGTCATTGGACCAACGGCTCCCGATGATTCTCGGTCGCAACAGGAGTAAATCGGTAGCGATCCCCGAGGCAAGAATATCTTGATTTTTAGGTTTTCCGCGGGTCGAAGCAGCTGCTCCAGGTGTCTGAACAGATTTAAAAATGTTCGTGCTTGAGAACGTGTCTATGCAAGTTGCGTCCCAGACCAAAGATCTTCCAGACGTGAAGGGAAAAGGGTCATCCCGTCAGGTCTCTTCCCATCTCCTCGATCAAGACCCACTGGTTCAAGCTGTGCTGGGAAGCCTGAAGCTTTCAGAGCTCTGACGATCACATCATTCAGAGCAGCATGACGTGGTCCCCTTCCGGCGCTTCTTCTGCAGGACAGCGGGTGCAATCCTTATGATATATTAGCTATATATTTAAACTAATTAATGATCTATAATACAAATGGATCAGACGCTGCAGGAAGCAAGTTAATATCATTAAATTTAAAAATATAAATATCAGCATTTAAAACAATTAAGATTACTATAATTAAAGATGGATGAATAATTGGTTCCGTAAAGCTAAATTGGCTATATCTTAATACTAATAATAAAAAATTATGATTCATATTAATGTGTGGGTTCAGAGATGTATTTGTAATATTAGCATAATACAACGTGAAAAAGCAATTAACAATTTATCGAGAAATTATTATGTTTTGAGGTTTTAACATAAGGTTTTCAGTTATCTTCAATAACTACTCAGTATTTTATAAAAATCTTCTATTTGATATCCCAGTCGCGTATTGATTTTTATGAAAGATTCTATTTGTTATTGAAAAATCACTTAGGTTTATATTAAAATTATAATTGGCAATCATAAAAATTATCCTAGTTGATTTCTGAATTAAGAGAATGGGCGCTAAAACTAATTTAAAATTTCTACTAGGAGATGATTGCAGGATGATAATAATTATAATGCACTTTACGAGGAGCTACACTAGCTATCGGTCCACGAGGCAGAACACACATTTTATAGTTTTGTTATAAAGTTAGTAATGGTTAATAATCTAATTAAGACCCTAAAATATAATGAAAATATTTTACCAGGAAAAGAAGAAAGGCGTAAATCCAGAAATTAGCTCCAGTTGACTTATTATCATCGGCGGCCCCTTCATTATTGGGGACATCATTATGAACATTTACAAAAATTACAACAAATCATTACTTGGTGCAAGGCACTTCCATTTGTTTTTGAATGCAGTGTCGATTGTTAATTTTGAAACATGTATAAAAATTATAAAAAAAATTTATACTTTTTGTTTCCAACATAACGATTCATTAAACAATTTCTATTGCAATTACTTGCAGTATCTCCGACGTGCTTAAACCCAAGTACGTGGAATAGCTCATGAGACATAGTCTCTGAAGTGCTTTCATCAGTCGATTTTTTATAAACAATTGCTATTGCTCGAAATGTACAAACAGTTTTTATCAATGCAGCTCCTAAAATATTTCCACCCCCTTCATGTTTGACATAAACATCTCTGAGAATCAGTTTGAATATTTACTCAAAGAATAAAACTGCGTCCACTCCACTAAAATATTTTTTCTTCTGTGCGTATGTAGCAGCACTGTTAGTATTAATTGGCAAATTTTCGAAAGTATGGTATATTGTTTTAAGGTTTAATTGTATTTTGATTGCTCCAAAAAACTGAAATATGAATAAGTGTATACTTTTTGAGACAAATTGAACAAATTATTTATGTACTTTTTTCTTTATAAAAATTATACTGGAAACCGACTTCCTAAATTTAAAATATTAAATAAACAATTTTTTTACTAAAAACAACGGCGACATCAAATCTTTTGTTTAAATGCCTGTTCTCTGAAATTGTTTTCAAAATAAATTACCGACAAAAGGAGAAAATAATGCAAAAAACAGAAAATTCATTTAATCAAAATTGTAAATAATCGTTGACAAAACTGCTTATAAGCAGAAATTATTTGGCAATTATTTTTGATGCGTGTAATATGACTTTGGGGAATTTGGTTTCAAATCTTTGATTAATTCTAAATTTTGTTAGCTTCCAGATCCTTTAGTAGTTTGAAATTTTTTGAAATTTACTATACACAAAAAACTTGTTCATTCAAACAAATACATTCATTGTGAAAAGAGAACTATCCAGACTAATCAGTTTTTTAGATTTCTTTGTTTCCTCTTTTAACGGTGATTTTTAATAGTCATTTCTATTATCTTCTTGCTCTATGGACATACAAGAGGATTCGCATGATATGAGTCATGAGACACAGTTAAGGGATCTCTTGAGCACAGTTGCTTAAAAACATCGGTGGAAATTTCTATCGAATTTCACTTGCCTTAATTGTTAGTAACCATAAACTCTGTCATTACTAGGGCGATTTTTTAACTTAAAAATTAACTTTATAACTAAACAATAAACACACTAAAACTTTTTGTTATACTTACAAATTACATAATTTTCTGGTGGAAAATTTCGGTTTGATCTTAGAAAATTCTTTATCTCAGTGAAACATCGTTCAACCGAGCACAAAGTTGGCTGACATTTCAGGAGTAATGAATACTCGGCAGGAAATATGTGTGAATTAGTCATTTTAATTATGTTTGAAATATCATTTATTTGAAGCCTTTAATTTATGTATTC
Source organism: Dicyema japonicum (assembly GCA_011109175.1). NCBI lineage: Eukaryota > Metazoa > Dicyemida > Rhombozoa > Dicyemidae > Dicyema > Dicyema japonicum. The sequence continues at coordinate 258,356 of RDEW01000055.1, read as the reverse complement.
TTTAATAAATTTGCTGTCATTTCGAAATTCCAACGATTCTAAACCATCATCTGCTTGTTTCATTGTGAATCAATTTTTTTTAAATTTTTTCAAAATTTAAAATTAAAAGGTTAACTATATTAACCTATAAACCAAACTTTTTTACCTAAAAATTAAAACAAATTAACTCTATTTATTCTCAATTTAAACTTGTAAAATATAGATGCGAAACAATAAAAGACAAATGTTGTTTTAAAGACTATTTTTTGAAAATGGAAATCACGTAATTTTCTCGATTTCGTGTACAAAAGTTTTCGTTTGTCTTCAAAAAACTCTTGAATTTCGAAAAACATCGTTCGACAGATGCCGAGGATGGCTGACAATATAAAAGGGACAAATAATCTTCAGGAGAGACATTTTTACATTCCATATTAATAATTTTAGTTAGGTCGCATCAAAACCGAGACATATTCTTTGTTTCGGATTTGAGTTTCATCGGTTATCGCAAAAATTTTTAGTTCTCTAGAAAATAAAATGCAACTGTGTCGCCAATTCGGAATCAAGCAGTCGAAGAAATTGAAGAACCATTCGGTCCAATCTGTAGTGGCTAATGAAGCTGTTGAGATCAGAGTTGACTCAACTATAACTACTGATACAAAGATTATGAACAAACCAGATGTAACGCGCTCGAAAAGTCGAACAATGAGCCAGAGACGAGTGATGGAAGAAAAAGATCTTGGGAAATGACCAATCCTGGAACCAAAAGAAGATATTAAGCTTTATTTACTCTTGATTATATGTTGATTAGTTTTTCGAATCATTATAATTTTTTAAACGGAGAACGCTTAAAAATAATGAAAAAAAACAGAATTTGTTAAATTTTATTATTAACTTTATCACCCCTAATTAACGTTAAAATAATTTTAGCCTTAAAGAATAACATAGAATTTACACCGATGCATTATCCCCACATCTACGTTCTGTTGCATCCTTAAATAGAAGATATATTAATGATTCACTTTGCGCCTTCAGTTGTTCTGTAAAGGAGGTAGAATCTGTGAAATACATTCTCCAATAGTTTATTGTTCATTCAGACAACAAAGTTAATTTATCAAAAAAATAATGTGAAATCATTTAACGATTACTAGTCATCCGTGTTTAATTCACTTCTTTAAAAATAATGATTTATGAAGGTTTTCCAGATTTAAGAGAATTAATTGCCTAAAAGAATTAATTAACGGACTAAGAATTGTCAAGAAACATGTGATATTTGTTTATTTTTTAAGCACTCCCGTGAAATCAAAAATTAATTAGATTAATTAAGTTCCCCTTGTGCCACGTCCAGTATCCTCCCACACATCCTCTTCCTGTTCCCCTGTTCCGGACCATTGCTCGTAGTGAGTCAAGATCTTGACCATTTCGTAGAGTTTTGTTTATTCGGATTAGGTCATCATTTAGTACTGAAGGCAACGTCACTCTAGGCCTGCCACGGAATGATCCCTTCAGTTGTGCGAAATAGTTCTCCATTGCAATGTTTGGTGGAGTCAACATATCCATTCGTAAGATGTGACCAAAAAGTCTCCACCTAGCCTTGAGAATCTCCTCTGATAATGGCCTTAAGCCACATCTTTTGTACAGTTCTGAATTTGATATCTTTTTCGGGAAATGTATTCTCAAGATGTTTCTTAGTTGATTTCTATGAAATTGATCCAGATTGTCCATTTCCCGTTTCGTAATCCCCCATGTCCCACAGTTGTATGTCAGGACTGGAACCACGAATGTTTTATACAATTTTAGCTTTGTATTCGTAGTTATGCTCTTCTTAGAACGCCAGATAGTTAAGAATTTTTTATATGCAGCAGTGGAAAGGATTTTTCTGTGGGTAACATCTTCTGAGTCTCCAAGTAGTGAACCAACTTTTTTATGCCTTCTCCATGATTCATCGTAAGTGCGTACAACTCGTACAAGTTTTGTATATTCAGTTTTGTCTTGGTTGACAACTAAGAACCATTTAGAAAAGGCATTTGGTAAGTTCTTGAGAACGTGATGAAGAATTTCAACATCTTCAGAAACAAAGTCAAGATCGTCTGCATATATTAACTCGATTATTTTGTTGTTCTCAATTAAAGGCCTGAAATCTCTCAGTGCAGCCTCCAGGTAGATTATGAATAGAACTGGTGACAAAGAGTCTCCTTGCGGAATTCCACGTGAAGTATAAAAGAATTCTGAAGTAGTTTTTCCGAGTTTGGTTGCTAGTTGCGTATTCTGCAGTAGTTTTTGTATAATTTTGACATCATCCGTTGTTAGGAAGCTTGTGAGTACTTCAAGAAGTTTGCCTCTATGAACCGAGTCAAACGCTCTGGACATGTCTATTCCGAGAACATTTATGCACTTTTTATATTTTTGGCATAGAGCACTTGACCATCTGTGTGTCCAAACGACATCGGCAGTGGATCTGCCTGACCGGAAACCACTTTGTCTTGGTGACAGAAAATACTCCACCTTGTCTTTACTCATATTTAATGGAATAAAGTCGCACTAAACGAATATACAACACAACTGGCTAAGCAGAAACTGGAAGCGAGTTATATTTATTTAATTTTTTACAAAGATATGAATATCAACTTTTGGAATTTGATATGTGCGGTCTGACTAATTAACCTGCAGTTTAATTGTCAGAAAGGTAAACTATTAAATATTTATGTTTCACCGGAATTTCTGATTCTCTGCATACAAGGTAAACTTATACATACCCTAACGAAGCGTTTACCTTTAATCTATTTTTAAAATATATCAAATGCAGTAAACAGTCAGGCTTTGTCCGTAACATAGTGTTAACTTCAAATCTTATGTTTATTTAAAGGTAACCATTACATTACAATCAAAAAAATACAACCAAGTAATCATAACCTCTCTCCGCAACTACCTCATAATCTCGATTTGTTTCCTCGCTACAGGCACGTGCTATTATCTGAACAGGCTATCGTTTTTCACTAAAGTTTCCTAAATTTAACATTAATATAAGCAATTATAATTTATTTTGTATCGAGGAACTACCGACGTGTTCTCTAACGTGTCAATCTTAACAATTATTTTCTAACTCAATATTTCTACACAAAATCTCACTTCAAAGATACATCGACCCTCGCAAATTGGCCATTTTTGTTTTTTAGAATTTTGTGTCCAATTTGAAAAAAAATAAAATCAATAATTTTGAAGAGCAATTTTTTCTAACTGTTTTTTTTGTTTCAATAATACTTGTTTTGTAATTTCTTATTGAAGAAATTATAAAAAAAAAAAACTTCTGATCGTCTCATCGGGCCTTCAGCTTGAACGTACAACGTCTGATGACACCGGATCTGAAGGTTCATGGGTTCGAATCCTAAATTTTCTTAGAAAAATTTTTAAAATCGTTGCGAGGGTCGAGTTCATTATAAAAATTAAAATATCAATTTTTATATCTTAACGCCTAATTGATTTTAATAATCTATTTAACGTTACACAAAATCAAATTTCGACCTATTATTTAGTGGGTGATGTCCACTGTTATTAACGTCGTATTGATTTACAAAATTTATTTTAACGTTAAGAAAATTTTACAAACCCTCGCCAAATTCTCTACAAATCAGAACGTCGGTCTTGCACGTGACACCGTATCTACCTGTATTTCTCCTTTTCCTTGAACTCTCAACGGGTTCTGGACGTATGTTATTAGAAGATCTACTGGTGCCATCTAACCGTGACTGTCATGCTTATTTGTTGTCAGGGTGTTTTTCAGAAGTGAAGACTGACTCAACGCCTTTCCTAGTAGAGTTTTGGGTACCTACTGGATGATGTATGAGTTCTTATTTGGATCTCATTCGGATTGAAAGTCAGTGTGCATATGTTGGGACCAGATTGACCATTTTGGCCTGCACCCTGCAGGTAGAGTGAACGTTAATCGTGACTAAATAAATCATGTCATAGATGCGAATGAATAAATAAAAGATAAAGCAATAGTGAGGTGCATCATTATTTAATTTCCACCCTACAAATGGATTATTTTGATTGTCTTGTTTGTAATGAATTGTTTTTTTTTTAAAAAAATAAATGAAAAATATCATTATAAATTAAAAAAATTAATAAATTCTATCATACATAACACCAGAAACGGTCTCCTTTGGCTGATCATTCACTTCATGTCCTCTCGGGCCAAATATTCAAACATTGAACTCTCATGCATCCCCAAGTCTTTGCAATCGACACAGGCTTCGGATCAGCATAAAAGTAGTCGTGTTCCAGAGCCTGGTCGCAGTCAAATTCTCCTCTCTGGGTTGTACACCAACAGTCTCTCGATCAACTCAAAGGCCAGAGAGTCCACAATGTAGCATCTCAGCTTCTCCTTGTAAATTCCGCTTACTGGTTCATCAGAAGGTTCAGTCAACGCTTTGAAGTGCTTCAGTTTGTTGACGTGAGGCCACTCATTCGAATTCACGGGACCAAGCAGTTTGATTATCAATTTCATCTGTTGGGCCTCATTCGATCCCTGTAAGATCGGGGTACGGGTCCATAATTCTGCCATAAATACAGCCCACCCCCCACATGTCCACTGCCATCGTGTAAATTCGTTCCCCAATAGCAATTCCGGTGGTCTGTACCACAAGTAACCACTCGGTTAGTGTATCCCTCATTTGGGCGTAACTGTTTACAAGGTCGAGCCAACCCAAAGTCAGCGATCTTGAGGACCCCGGATTTGTTTATCAGAATGTTCGCAGCCTTCATATCCCTGTGGAGGATCTCACAGTAATGCAAGTAGTGGAGTCCTTCCAACAGTTGCTTAGAAATCTATGGTTTTAGATGAACCATACGTTTTTCAGCTCAGCGTCCGAGAACTTAACCTTCTTGTTGAGAAGAAGCCCAGCCAAGTCATAGTCACAGTACTCGAAGACCAATAAAAGGAAATATCCCCATCCTCTGTTTGTTATACCAACACTACTTTCTTTACACGAACAGGTTTCTATCAATTCGACCACATTCGGATGACACACGTGCTGTAATATTTTAATTTCCCGAAGAGCTGTGATAGGGAACTGAAAATCATGCAAAATGTACCCCGTCTTTCTCGTTTTCCCTGAGAATCCTCTTCAGGGCCACGGTTTTGTTAGAACGCTTGTCTACAGCTGGAAAACCTCGCTAGTGTGTAACAATAGGATCGTACCCGAATGTACCCTGGCCAATCTTGAGTTTCTTCACGTAATTGTCGTTGATGTGAATATCTAGTAAGGGACCTCTGTTTGTCTAAAATTAATAAATGCAACAAACCATCAGATCATTACTTAAATATTCTAATTTATTTAACATTATTATTTAATAATTCATAATTAATTACCTAATCATTTCGTTGCGGCTAACCATTTTTATCATAAAATATTAGTTTTGGCTTCCAACTTCACCAAACCATTTCTTTTTTTCTATGTTGCTTCATAATTCCTAAGAGACTTTATATGATCCACCTGTTTGGAGACGCTTATTGTCGCATTCAAAATAGATATATCCTTCTTTACTTCACTGGATTGGTCCCCACAAAAGTGGATATGGATTGACGTGATGCTTGGAAAGGCTGTGTCCCATTCTACTATGTTATGTGGTCATTAAGGACTGAAAGAACGACGTGGCCTAATATCACCACGTTGAGATAACGCTAGGCTATTTTCCAATAAACCTGTTTTATTATTCTACACCAGTGGTTTCTCAAACTTTTTTTTTAAAAAGACCTTCATTAAATTAGTGTATTAACATTTTAACAAAAACAAAAAGTTAGTGCAAAATTAAAGAATGATGATTAATAAGATGGATGCACTTGTTTGATCATCAACAGTTTTTCTAAGTCGGGTTGTGATTTAGCCAATGCAACCTCATGTTATTTGACACATCCAATCTATTACGGAATTTTGATTTGATGGTAAGTGGTGCTGAAACGCTATCTCACACTCATATGTAGTTGCAATGGAGTAAGCATCTTTGCCAATTCTGAATAGGAATCAGCCATTTGAATCCAAAAATCGCTTTGGGAAACTTCGTTGAAAACGTGTTTTGCATATCCATCATTAAACGAATCGATAAATTGTTCCTGGTTTCAGAAGAGAGATCCTGAAATTGCAAATGGGTTGCTGAGAAAATAAAGTTAATAAACGAGTATCAGAAAAATTTTTATGCAGTTTTGGTTTGAAGTCTTTAAGAAATTCATGTATTTCTTTTCGTAGTATAAATTCTCTCTTCAATACTTTTTTTGAAAGCCACCTCACATGTGAATGCAACAACAGAGTCTCAAATTCAAAGTCATTTTCTTTGCATAACCCAGCAAGTAGACGAGAATTGAGTGCTTTGGCTTTAATAGAATTTATCGTTTTAACTATGACATTCATGACATTTTTCAAATCGTTGCATGATGGTGGATCATGCAATGTACACCAATAGCATTTGGGAATTTTTCCTTGACTAAAGTTTTGAAATCAGGAACGGCAACCTTACATTACTGGTGCACCGTCTGTGCACACACCAATTAAATTATTCAATTGATGCCACGTACTTCAAAAAATCTGTCAAGTTTATCAAATATATCCCTGGCCGTTGTATTCGTGCTGAGAGTTTCACAAAACAAGAATTCATCTTCAAGGTGCTTGCATGTATATAACGAACATATACGCATAATTGAGACAAATTGGCGATATCCGTGCTTTCATCAATTTGGAAAGCAAAAAAATTGGAACATTTACCTTTAAAGTTCTCAGAGTGAATCCATATTTGATATATGTATTTTTATTCATTAAATTATTTGAACAGGAAATCCCACAAGGATAAAATTAAACACGCTCTTTTTAAAATTTAATTTAAAATATATAATATAAAAGTAGACTAATATAAATTACTAAAGATTGTTCCGCGGTCTTTATTGGATCGCTGACCCCAGTTTGAGAAACACTGTTCTACACTCAAACAAAATACCTCGACGTGGGGATATCTTGCTTCTATTCATACCTTTCCGCTAAGTTCACAAACTTCTGATAACTTTCAATGAGGATTATGTCAATGTTTATGTATGAACACTTGTTTTCCATAATGAAAGCAACAAAAACTTCTAGGCTGACTGATAAAGACTTGTCATCCCTGATCAACGTCGGAACTGCTAATAAATTTCAAATATAGAAAAAATTGTCATGAAAAGGGTACCTTAGGGCAAAAACAAAAACTAAAGAGTGAAACGTCATGTAATATAGCCGTTGTACTAGGCTTGCAAAAAATTACACTTAAATAAGATTACAGTGTTTTCAGATTTTTTGGTCCTTTTGTATACTCAAATTATTTTATGTTATTTTGCTCTACAATTTAACTAAGGGAGACTAAATTGTGAATATGAAAGAATTAATTTTCCAAACACTTATATGTCTCTGAAAATTAGACAGAAAGAAGCTTTCTTGTTTCTATTTCGATGAATCATTCTCTATGGATGTGAGGGACGTTTTCCGATAGACTTTTTTACCCTTAGAGAAGAGCAGCAATTGAACTTGCGCCCGAGTGGGACTCGAAGAAGCACTATCTATGAGCAAGCAACCCTTATGAAACGATTACTAGGAACAGATGATCAGGGGTTTCTGTATTAAAACGCAGGTTCTGATTTGTGAATATGGTTGACGGAAGAAACATAAAATGGTGGAGGTCCCGACCTTCGAGGCAAACTACGTTCCTCAAGCTAATTATCAATAGACAATTTAATGAAATCATTGTCATGACATGTGCAACATAAAAAATTATGCATGTTCACTCTCCTTCCGTCTTAATTTGTCACTCACTTCTCTTATGAACAGGATATTATCTAGACATTTGCCTGATTTTCTACGTCAATCTGTCAAAATCCTTACTTCCCAGTCAAGTTGGAGTCGGAGTTCGTCTTGGATGTGAGGCAGCCGTTCACTCCGTCAGAAGATTCAGGAACAGCAGCATTCAAGACTTTAAAAGGCACATTATGGTAAAACTGGACATCAAGAACGCTTTAACAGCTTAAGAAGAGACTGCATTCTGGAGGCCTGCAAGGAAAGATGTCCGTACATATTTGAACTGGTCAATTAATTCATACGGAAAACCTTCATCACTATTGCACGGGGATTTCATAGTTCCATCGTCCTCAGGTGTTCAACAGGGCGACCCCCTCGGACCACTGCTGTTCTCCCTCGGCATTGAGAGGATCACGAGCTCTCTAGATGCCCACTCAACATCTGGTACCTCGATGACGCTGTCTTAGGAGGTCCCCGGAAACGGTCTTCCAGGACTTAGAAGTACTCATCCCCGCGCTGTCCGAGGTGGGTCTTCAGTTGAATATAACGAAACGTGAAATAACAAACTGTGGTCTTGCTGACGATGACTTCTCTTCAATTGTTCAAAAATTTTACTCCTTGTATCCGGTGGGATTTCGACCCCTGAAAATGAATTGATTTTTCTTGGATCCCGATCACTAGTAATGCGATGAAGCATGTCCTCCTTGACAAAAAACGACTCCTATGCGATTCGCTGGAAAGATTACAGCTGCTGGACTTGCACACGCACTATTCCTATTAAAAAGAAGTCTCAACATCCAGAGAATCTCCTATCTACTAAGGACAGCTCCATATTATTCTCAACAGGAGCTGCTCGAGAATTTTGATTTGTCTCTCCTCTGCTCGACGGAGCAAATATTTTAATGTCCGATTCGACGATGATACATGGATGCAGGCTACACTCCCAGTTAGATTCGGGGATCTTGGAATCCGTCGAACTCTGGACGTCTCACTTCCTGCTCATTTATCATCACTCACGGCCTGCGAACCTTTGGTCAGGAGGATTCTACACTCCCCACCCGAATTCTCAACTGACCAAGAGATAATCCACGCACGAGAAGCCTGCTTTCGGGGGCTTCCCCTGAGAGCGGAGCTTGGCTAAACGCCATCCCCAATGGAACTTTGGGCACTTTTCTGGATGATGAATGCGTTAGAACTGGTATCTCTCTGCGGCTGGGACTAAAAGTATGTGTACCTCACCCGTGCCGATGTGGCATCCTGATAGACTGCTATGGCCTGCACCCTCTCGCCTGCAGGAGGAGCGCTGGCAGATCCCCAAGGCACAAGGCTCTGAATGAAATTGTCAGGCGAGCTATGGATGCTGCTGGATACTCGGCCATTCTTGAACCGGTCGGGTTATGCAGAAGTAACGGGAAACGACCGACGGGATGACCATATTTCCATTTGAGGCCGGGAAACCACTGGTTTGGGATGTGACATGTACAGACACGTTCGCCAGAAAAATCTTCACGAGAGTGCTACAAGGGCCTTTTCAGCATCCGTAAGGCGGAGAAAGCCAAACTCGTTAAATACGTCGACCTTCCCGATGATGTCAAATTTGTTCCCCTTGCTATGGAGACTTCCGGATCCTACTCCCCCTCTACACTCGAGTTTTTCGGACGTCTTGGAAACCGGATCACCTCATGCACTGGAGATCTTCGTGAACGCCGCTGGCTATTTGAGCGAATTTCGCTCGCAATTTGAGAGGGAACAGCCACGCAGTGAGGGCGGCAACTACCTGACTTCTATTGTTTAAATTAATAACTAATTTGATATAAAAAAAAAAATTTGTAAGCTACAAGGTCACATAAAATTGTTTGTAAAAGACAAATCATTATTAAATCATTTTATCTCATTATAATGCGTGAATGTTTATTAACAGAAGTTAAATTATATTAAACGTGAGGAACCACGAGTTTTAGTAAGAGGTGGAAGTTATTTGGACATATCCTAAATGGATCAAGCATTTAGCCTAACATTGCTATGAAGCTTAATTCCAGAGCTTTATGGATACCTTTTTTTATTTTATTTATTTTAATAACCCCGGGAACACCGAGAAAGAAAGACAAAAGAGTCAAACAGTTAGGTGATCCCAGTCCTCGCAATCAATTGTGCCATTCGACGTCTGTGATCTTCCATTGTCCCCACTACTTTCCGGAAGAGCCTTCTCTCGGTCTTGCAGAGGAATCCGATCGGGGAGGGGAATTTCTTATCCAATCGGTTTTCTCTTGCCATGGAAAGGATCAGGCGAAGCGGATTTCCATCTTCCTCACAGACGCGAAGAAATCCGGAGCCACGACTACGGATCTTAGCTTCCATGAGTAGTGGGTCGACTGTTGATCCATTACGTGGGCAAAGCATACTGATTGTTTTCCGGTATATCGAGTTGATTCTTTGGACCATAGACTCCGATAGCCCGGATCTCCATGCAACGGAGGCATACTCAACGGCAGGCGCGATTGTTTGTTGGTAGAGGTAGAAACGGAAAAGTCCATGTTCCTCGTGATCCTCCAAACAAGGGCGCGTATAACGTTAACTTTCTGGAGGCCCCTGGTGATCATGTCTGTTGCGTGGGAGTTGAAATTGAGAAGGCTGTCGTACTTGACTCCAAGGACAATGGGGGACTTGTCACTGGAATCCTAGTGGGACCAATGAAAAGACTCGGTTCATCCTTGGAACGACGGTCCGAAGTGAAAGTGAAACAGATGGACTTAGTTGCAGAAATCGTTAGTCGATTGCCAACAATCCAATCGTGGAGACTGTTCAATTTTGTCTGAGTTTTGACTTGCGTCGAGCGGTTCCTATTGCAATGACTACATCGTCTGCGTAGGATAATAGCAGGAAATCTTCGTCTCCATCATTAGGTAGGTCGTGTAGGAATAGGTTGAATAGAATTGGTGAAAGTGGAGACCTCTGAGGTACCCCGTTTGGTAGTAATCGTGATCTAGATCTGAGATCACCACTGACTACTCTTCCACGTCTTCCAGACAAAAAGTTGACCAGCCATAAATTCACATTCGGACGAATATTAGTAGAAAATATTTTTCCAACTAAGATTTTCAACGAAACAGTGTCGAAAGCTTTGTTGACGTCAAGAGAAACCAATATTGTGCGTTTGTGAAGCGGAGGCTGGGTGTTAAAACCGTCGGCAATGAACTGCAATAAAGTTGCCAAGTATGTAGCGGTGGACCTACCGCGGAGGAAACCATGTTGAAATATAGGACGCGGAAGATACGGAATAATGACTGATAATACAAGTTTCTCCATAATTTTTGACAGTGTGCTGGTAACGGAAATAGGCCTGTAGGATGCAGGTTCTGTCTCTGTTTTCCCAGCCTTCAATATCGGTCTGATGATAGAATTCTTTCAAATCTTGGAATAATATTTTAGTTAATAGACAGTTGTATATATGCTTGAGGTAGTCAATTGCGTAGTGGCTTAGGTGTTTTTGGTGAATAGAAGATACTTTGTCAAGCCCGCACGCCCGTGAGCTCTTTAATCTGGTGATCACATCCAAGACTTGGTCATCTGTGAATAGTTCGTGTAAGGTTCCTTCTTCGGTTTATGGGCACGCACCTTAATGTCCAGGTGTTTCGAGAATGGTTTGAAGCTAATTCCAGCGTAATGTTTCATAAGGTGTTAGGATGTAGGTGGCATAAGTGTTCAGGAGAAGACTTTCCGGTTCCGTCTGCATCATCCAGCTCCGACTTGACTTGTTTAAGAGTTTTCCAGAAATGTCGGGATGTACTTTTCCTGTCGAGGTGGTTAACTAGATGCTGCCATCTCTTGTCCTTGTGTTCTTTTATGCTCTGACAGATCTTTTATTCAGTTGTCTGAGGGCTGTCAAAGACTTCATGTCCAACAGATGGCATCTCTTCAGCCGGTCTCTTTGTTTTATAAGACTTATTGTATAAGAGCTGAGGGTAGGAATAAACTTCTTGTATGACGATATAGGAATAAAAATATGGTCAGCTTTCTGAATGGCAGCGCTGATAATTTCTGCGGCCTCGTCAATAGAGCGTATTGGGAAGGATAATCTCCGGCCAAGAATTTATCCACAAGGTTACTGAAACCAGACCAGTCAACCTTCGTATAATCCTTGAATCTTTTTGATTCCGCCGGCCGTCTCCTGTATCGTCGAAGACCTCTCAGTTTAGAAGGATTGGATTGTGGTCACTGGAGAAGACCGTAAAAGACGTTCCAGGAGATGAGTCCAAGCAGAGAAGGTGAGCATAGTGTTAAGTCGGGGGGGATGTGCAGCTATCAGTCATCCTTAATGGGGGTTCGTATATGAGTTAAGGTTATTCAGTATAATCAGGTCAGGAAGGGATAATTTGCAATGAGTTATCTCTCGGTTATCAGAAGATTGGAAAGTGAGCCAACTGGATGTCGTGCATTAAGATCTCCACATAACAGTAGATTTTTCAACGTTGAAATGCGTGATAAATCAGGGGTGTAAGATGACGGACACGATCCTTGTGGAGGAATATATAAATTAGCTAAATGGATCCAAAAGAACGGGAATAACTCCATTTTGACAGTAATCTGCTCCAAAGTCTTGTCGGAGCCAAGAAGCTCTGAGGTTAGTTGAGTTGTATCCACAAAAAGAAAATCGTTCTTTATAATAGTAAGTAGTCCTCTTCCGCGTCTTCTCTGACGATCTTTACGGATCACTGTGTATCCGGGAAAAGAGGGTGTTGGTATGGAGGGAGATAGCTTGGACTCCTGTATTAAAGCGAGGTCAGCCTCATTTTTGCGGAGGAGTGCCCGGAATTCAAAGATTTTCTTCCTGATCCCATTCGTATTCAGTTGTATAATTGTAAAACCTCTCCATGGACCAGGATTGGTTTCGACGTCTCCACATAGAAGAATCAAAATTCTGGACAAATGGAGACACCAGACAGGGTCGAAGACACAGGAGATGAAAGGACCACCGGACGGTGGGAAAAATCTATTGGCTCTTTTCATTCCTTTTTGGAATGGGTGACACCATTTCTGGTGAGCCACATGACACCACGCTAACAACATTTTATATCCTGGATACTTTTGACGCTCTGCCTATTTCAATTCACAAAGATCTTTTGACTTTAAATAAGAAACTCGAGGAGAGCGTGAAAGAATCTAACATGGAAGATTATTCACGGTGTTTCAAAGCGACGATGAAATAAATTTCTTTTAGTTTAATTGTGCAAAATAATAACCACGAGTTTTACCCGACGAGCCTGGACTCCTTTGTGGTACCTTATTGGACCATAATAACTAAATGATCTATACTGCATAACTTACATACTATTGATATCGCTTATCCTTAACATAATGTCCCCACTGGTTAAGCAGTATTCAACCTCACCCACTTTGAGTTTGTATTTATAATGATTATTCAACAAAAGTAATGTGAGTTAAAAATTCATTATTTTAAAGAATTAGTAAATTAAACTGAAATTACTTTTCGCTGGAAACCCCTCTCAAATAGTAGACCCACTGAATCCTTTCCTCCACTGTTTGTGATTTTGCACAAATGATGGAAAGTTTTGAGACTGAGACTCCTCCTTTGCCAGCCAAATCGATTCCACTAAATCCTACTGCAATTCTAATCTCCCTTCTCGGTTTTACGGTTTCCACCGGACGTGCCACGTAAAATTGCGGGTTGTCCACCTTCAAAAAGAAAAAGCCCATACTTGCACATTCAGACTAACGGTTGAATGGAAAGGATTCTTAAAGGGGACATAAATGGTCATCCCCGCCTTCACCAACAGAGGTCCCTGAGGTTTCGGAGCCAGACATGTCCCTATTAAAGGAAACTCATATTCTCCGCCAATATTCGAGGAAACACTAAGAATTCCCTCCACCAATCCAATTTTAGAAGGTTCGAACACAACATCTATGGGAATCAAATTTCCCGAGGCTCCCCCTGGAACAGCACTGAGGATTTTTTCAACGTGGAAGTCAGGATTATTAGTCTACGGAATTAGAATAAGCAAACCTTCAAGACATAATCACATTTTTGTTTTGCAATATTAAAAAGCTTTGCCACTTCTACTTTGCTCGAACCAAGGTAGGCGGAAAAATTGATGGGACTCTCACACTTTGGGGGAACCGCAGTTAAAATGAATTCGTAGATAAAATGGCCGAGCTCAACACAAAAAAGCTCCAATTTACCGAGAATTCCCTCTCCGGCCTTTACCGGCTGGTAATCGACGGCCATTGATGTCTTAACATTAACAGAAGGCAAACGGAAGATCTCGGTCCTACAGTGAGCACTGGTGGGTGCGATATTTCAGAGATATTGGTGGACACTTGTAAATTTACGCCAATATTCAAGGGGTTTTCGATTTCTATTGGCACAGAGACCGTCTGCCTGACTACTGAAGAGATGGTGATCGGCCCAAACTTATTCGGTTTTTGTGCATTTTACGAAAACCTCGTAGAAGATGTACTCACCAGACGATTCGTTCAAGAATGTTATCTAAAATCAAGCAAGGGGGAACCTTAAAGTTGAATGCTCCCTCTTTGTAGGAGTAAACACTGAAATCATAATTCACAGTCTCCAAAGCTCCCACGTTTATGTGCGAGGGACCGTGAACTTTGAAGGTTTGGTCCACCTTTTCTGGTCGCACGTGGGTTATCACAATCTTAAAGCTGCATTTATAACATTAATGGTTCACCATTGGGAAACGTTCAACCAATTCTCTACTTTTACGGATTCGTTTAGTTGTAGTTTGGAGGATACTTCTAATGAGAGTTTCCCGCTCGGTTTCGGGGGTTCTGAGATTCCCTGAAGAGTGTAATACAGGGCAGTCCCGTCTGGGAGCGGGAAAAATATTGATCCCTGGAATAACAGATACTCATACGTAGTGTCTATTGGATTCCGTGGTCATACTCAACGGTTGGTAGATAACATCGTACAATTTAGTCTGATAGGGTTCAACAATAATGTGATCTCCCCCTGACCAATACTTCCCCTCAATCTTCGGTTCAATGGACATTGTCTGACTGGATCTGTTTATCAGTGGTATTTGTCTCCGATCCAACTGTCTGACAGAAGTGACGAATAATTCAATTTCCTTAAACGGAATGGCCGCCTCACAGGACCCCGTCACAATCAGATCCAAACAGGTCATGTCGCCTAGAAAACACTTGATGTTCTGCAAATACGGTAAATTCACGGAACCTCGATTCTTATATCATTGTTCACTGAATTTGGCTTCAAAACAATATCAATCGGAGCCATGTCCCCCGGTTTAACGAATCCGTTGATGGGGATATCTCTATTTCCGAGTTTGTATTCTCCCAGACAAATCTACGACTCCCTAAACGTCTAAACCTCACTCCAATGTCCCCATTATTCAGAATCTGGCATTTTCTCTCGACACTGCAACCCAGGGTGATCTTTCCGAAGGCAATATTGGAGGTATTGAGGACCACATCGGAGGCTATGGCTTTTCCAGTCACATAGAAAGCCCTGAAAGCAATGTCCTCGACTTCAATCAACACCTACGAATGTAGAAAACACGTACTTCGTCTGTAAATTCAGAAACCCGATTTTTGGGAGAGAAAATTAAGGAAATTGGCATTCTTCCGTTTTTTGCTTCCATGCAAATCATACTGGAAGGCTTTATTTCCATCAAACCACGCTGAAATGCGGTGGATCGAGCGGTTATCAGACTTAACTTGAGATTAACTGGTTGTGATGTCTTGTTGAGCAAAACAACATTCTTTTTCTTAACACCCCCCACTTTAATAGTCCCAAAATTGAGGGTGGTGTCATTCAATTCGGCGGTTTCAATCTTTAATGTTACAAATGAGGACTTTTAGATCCACAGCCTTTCCGAACAGTTGGACAGTCTTCGAGTGGACTCCGTTTATTTCAAAGGTGATGGTCTTTGAGAATTTGCCTGACTTTGAAGGAGTAAAACTGATCGGGACGATTACTTCCTGCTCCGGACTCAACAACACCGATTCAAATTCAACATCAAAGGGGTCACAGTTGTCTCGAATAAGTCGCAGACTATAATCACAGATGTGAACAACCTCAAGTTGGACTTTTCCTTGTTATACAGCACTAATTCAGTTCTCTTTTTGGTGGTCCCAGCTGGGTGGATATAACAGAGCTCAAAATTATGGGAGAAGAACGAAAAATGAATTCCCGGGACCTTCGACTTCAAAACCAGACTGATCTTGTAAGTTGGCCCATTTATAATCTAGACATATGGGATATAGTATACAGAGAGACTGATGGTCAGTTTCCTGTTGTTTCCGAAATCAGGGAACCTCAGAAGTAAGTGACTGTTCGTTTCTTCAAAAGCAGGGATATTTCCGAATTCGGGATAAATTTTACAAGAGTCATCAATGTCCTCGTTGGTGACCCATTTGTACTCAATCAGAAAGTTACTCTTGTTGGTGATGTAAAATGTATAGACGATGGTTTCCCCAGTGGCAAACTGTTATTTTTAACGTAAATGACCTTGTTTAGTTCAAAGAGGTTAAGCTCGTTTTCTTTAAGGGGGATTCTCTGTTTGGTCTCTGTTTCCATGACTACCATGCATTCGACCCGCGATAACGGCCTTGATGTTGAGTTTAAGTGGAGCCGTTCTGTTTTTTATGTAAATCAGTGGGTGAATGTTCACATTTATTGCCTTATCGTGGCAGTAACTTATCTCCAAGTCGTTACTATTGTGATTAACATAATTAACTGTGATTTTGGTAAAAGAAATCCACTTTCTGGTGTAATGGTCAAATGGGAGATAAAACTTGTGCTGAAACATGAGGATCTGTCGACTGTATATTCCTGGGGGAAGTCCTCCAAATTAATTATCTTTATTTTGGAAATCAGCTTTCTCCCTATTATGGTAAAATTAGACTCTACCTATGAATGCTCTGCCAAAGTCAATGAATGACCGATCGAGCATCACACAAGGGTTGGTGTAGGTTCCAATAAATGTGAATGGGAGTGTAAGGTTTATTGGTAGAATCACCAAATCCCACGAAACTCAAAAATCCCCTCGACTTTGCACTCAAACTGAAAGGCCATCTGAAAATAAGCGTCATTAAAGAACCTCGTATCGTTTTCCAGGACCGACTGAGTCCTCCACAGTAAAACATTGCAAACTGACGTCCTTACTGAAGATAAACTCGTCCTTGTTGACCCATCGGAATCTCAGGCGTTCGTCGATTGGATTGAAGAAGACAAACTTTCTTCGAATAAACAAATTATAAACTTTATTATTTTATTTTGGACGGCATTCGTGTCAATTTTAATCCGAACGGGGCTGTAGAACAAATCGCACGGAAACTCTCTCGCTGGAAGAGGAGAGTAAAGGTACTGGAAGTTAGAAATCGTAGAGTCCTGTTCCAAATCGAAATAAAAGTTTGGGCATTTAGAACTGCCAGTGATGGATAAAATCGGCCACGATTTGTCAGAAACGTCAGATATTCTGATATAAAGGTGGAGGTACCTGCATTGCATTTTAATTTCAAATTTCTTCACTTCCAGTGGAGTAAATTTAACAGTAAAAGTTTGTCCTTTTCCCTGCTGAACGGAGCCACTTTGAGGATGAATACTGAATGGCTTGTATTCCACACACATATCACTAGGAAATCAGGAAACTCTATGCCTATTGGAGTCACTATCAGAGATCTCTTCAATCTCCCAAAAGTACTCTAATCCAATTGTGCTCTCGTTTATTAGACATATTCTAAAATTAGAGGTAACTGAACTCTTTCGTGTCAGACTCAAGGACAGGAATGTCTGAGAACGTCAGTTTTGTGACGTCGACGGAATAGCGAATAGTATCAGATTTGGTGGAAACTTTCAATTCGAGAGGACTCACAGCTTCGTTGACTTCCGTGAATTCTATTTCGGGGACATTTTCGTAAATTTTTGAGTTTTTATATGAAATTATTTCGCTTCTGAATATTTAAGGAAAATACCTGTCTTCGTTATATTGAGGAATTTTGTCCCACTTGGCAACCTTGAGCTGATCGTCCCAGTCGATTACGTTTGATATTTTATCACTGAATGTAATCTTTTGCAATTTGCAGCAAATTATCTGTTCTGAGAGCTGAACGGGTTTTGACGTTTTGAAAGTCACAGTCATGTTTTTTGTGGTACCTGCATGTAAATGGCCAATCTGGGGTGTTTAGCAGAACAAACCTTTGGATGTATTTTTAAATTCTGGATTTCAATCCACGTGAATCTATAACAGCTGTTCTCAGTGCAGTTCACTAGGGAAAACTGTGCGGATGTTTTATTTCCGACTACAACGTCGGGGAGATAAATTTGATTCAATGTAGCGACTTGACTAAATCTGAAATAAACTTTGGAATTCGTCGGATGAGGAACTTTCAGTCTTAGTGGTTAACGACTTGGAGAGTTGCAGACCTTCCAGAATTACTGGGTCATCGTGAATCTCGCCTGAACAGGGATGACGGTTTCTCATATTCGTTCCCGTCAACGGTAATTAATATTTGGGCTTTGTAGCTGTTGGGGACAGAGGTCTCAATTGTTATGTCACCAGTGAAGCGTTCATTCGCGTTGAGTCTCCTTGTCATTGCGCTCTTTTCAAAGTCTACAATCTTTACATTTCAATACCGAAAATATCATAGTTGTTTGGATCATCAGAATTGCCCATTTTAAAGACCCATTAGAATCCTTGAGGTTGATGGAGACGACACTTGGCCAGACTCCACTATTTAGGATTTCCAGAGATTTTACGATCTTTTTATTTATTCGAGTTCTCTCAAACAGAATCAACGGTTGTCCTGAAGTTTGAAAAGCAATAACCTTTCACGTTTTTGAGTTTAGGCTCAATTATTTGGACTGAGGGGAAGATACCCTCTCCCTCAAGTAAATATGAGAAAATTAGAGTTTTTGTAGATTTTGGATTTCCCGGGTTATTATCAATATAGCATTCCAGTGTGGTATTGTACATCTAATAGTCCCAAACGACCCTCACCTGAAGACTAGTCGGAATAAATTTTATGGGAGCCATAACATAATCATTTATGGGGATCTGAAACTTGGAGACCTCCAGACTGAAACACTCTGACTGTTTTTTTCCTTGTGATTTTAACACGACAATTATATCGACTGAAATCTGTGAATAAGCAGATCTTTATAACCTGGCATATATTCCGTAGCTTAATACGACACTGCACGTGCTTGCCCACGGAAACATGAGGGAAGAGCAGTTTCTGTTCGTCTTTAATGAAAATGCCGTTGTAGTTTAGCTGAAATTGTATGAATCAGAGTTACCTGATTCAAATCATGTTTTTGAAGTTTTTCTACTATAAAGTGCTCCTCGAATATGGAATCGATGTCTGTGCATATTTCCGGATGGACTGTTTCGGTCATCAACTTTAGAGGGATCCCCTTTGGATACTTTGTCGTGTCTCGGTCGGATATTTCAATGTAAAAGTTCTTTGAGGTCATATATGGAGATACCTCGATACAGACTGATGGATGTTCCGTTACACAGTCAATGTTGACGATTTGGATGTTCCCAGGCATCACGAGACCACAGGCGGGGGAAATTGTGAAACAGTTTATTGAGATTCTAGTCTGGATTAGATTCGGCTGAGCAAGATCGCTTTTTCTAGAATTAATAATGTCTTACTGTTTTTTGTCGCTTGACTTGATAAAATAATATTTAAATTCGTAATTTCCTGTGTTTTCGATGGTAAGCGTTCTCGACTTTTTGCTGTAAGTCGAAAGATGTCCAAAGTTTATTTCATTGGATGGGACGATTTGGAATCTTAGAGTTAGTCAGAAGCGTGCCTGCTGTATACGCTTTTGGCGGACACTCTGACAGGAATATTGGCGATTACGTTAAGTTTATTGAAAACATTCATGTCGATTACTTGGAACTTCAAAATTGGGAGATTTTTTATGTCAATTTCTTCATTAGCTTAGAGATAGAATTGGATTTGGTTGGGCCTCTCCCCGTTCCGAGAGTGTTAGACTTGGGAGTATGAAATACTTTTTGTAGCAATTTGACTTATCATCGTCATAAAACATGAAACTAATATTCACATTACTTATTACTTGTAAGCAATTTCGTACTTTCCCTTGTTCTTTAGTGTTATATTTTGTTTAACCTCTTCCCCACGTGGAAGACCCCAAAGTCCAAACCCCCATCAACCCCTTTAATGATCTAAAATAAACACCTTTGGGGAAGGTTATATCCAGTGCAATGTCGTATGCTTCCACAGCCACGTTTATGATCTCACTGTCCACGATTCCTACTATATTGGAGGCATCAAAGATCTGTCAGAATTGAGATTGGATGTAACCTCAAATCTTATGTATTTCTTTGTGATAATCACAGGCTTGGTAGTACGGAAGAAGAAGGGGAGGGAGAACTCCTCATATGGCATGACAATCCCTGTATTTTTCAAAACTGAGAAATCATCCCCGAGGTTTTCCATCCCCGCAAGTCTCCACCCAACGGGGAGCTGTGTGGGGTTATAAATGTTAATAGTTTTCGACTCCTTCCTAAAAATGACGACAAATAAATACCGATGCAGCAGGACTTTGTCAAATTGAAGTATTTTTGTGCTGAACTTCAGCTCTGGTTTGACGCCACTGCAGCTGACATCGAAAGTGAGAGGAATCGGGTTGTTTTTAATGGAACAAATTAGAGTGTCCTCAAAAAGTTCCGCTTTAGTGGGATACGCCCAAATGGACAAGATCTAAGCATTAGTGAGCATGAACCTTGGTTTCGTTGGGTTCAAGACTCATTTTGGGTGGATCAAACAAGAATATGCTGGCGTTTTCGTCGTTCAAGAATGAGAATTCTATTTCAATGTTCATATAGGATATATTCTTTATGGATAGTTTTTCACTATTCTCCACATAAATGTATTCTCGGTATTTTTCCCGGGATTTTCCTACTAGTAGGGGACCAAAGTGGTATGTGTTGGTCTCCAGGATGAATTTGTTGTTAAAAATCTCATTATCCTTGATTCTCTTTTTGAAGGAATTAAATATGAACCTAAATTCGTGAATCGACCACATACTTTGGATCTGTACAAACTGCAGGAATACAACAAATCCCTCGGCAAAATAGTTGGATCAGTCTTCGTGAACCCAAAATTTCAAAACTCAGTGTTTGATCAAAGTTTCCGACGAGATCAGACATGAAGCCGACATTCATGGTTATGTCTTGGTTGGCGGGGATCACCCACCGATAGTATTTCTCCCTGAACATACATAAATAAATATACTTTGGTTTGACCTCCAACACTTCCTGATCAGACAATGGTCTAAATTTAATATATCTTTTACGGTTCAGCTTCGTTTTGAAAAGTAGAAAGCGACAGGTTCCTATCCTTCTTTTCAGAGTTTTTACGCCTCTCTTAACATTACTGAATCAAAAATACGGTTTTTTGTCTTTTTCGACTTTGGGGGAGATACATTCAACATTTTATCGGAAACGCTTGCCTTAGGAACCGAAGTAGTCTCCAACTCTTCGACAGGGCTTCTGTTATACTTTTACAAATAAGCACAAACACTTCAGTATCTTCGGGTCTCACGGATAATATCGAAAAATTTTCCGAACATGTCAAGTTCTTTTGCTCAGTCGGATATTTAATGATGGAAAATAACTGAGACTGCAAGGGCTTTAATGATTCCTTTCGTTCGAAAATGTTGCAAATCTGTCATGCAAGTTTAAACTCTACCATTTCATACGAGGGAAAGATGTCACAGGACAGAATGCTTTCTATGACTTCGTCCTCTTCCATTCCGTCCGGTTCTATTGCCGTGAAAAGAATGCCAGTGTCTTTTTTGGCCTTGTTTTTCTCATCCATGACGTCGGATTTTTGCTTTTTCGGCTCTTTGAGTAATAAATTCCAGTGAACCACGTGCTCCTTTTTGCTTAGACTTTAAGTCATCCTCATTTTCATTGGTGAAACTACTAATAGATAGGTTCTGTCGATTCCAGCATGTGAGGTAGTCTTTTAGTTGAGAAATGACTCCATCGTAGATTTTATATCTTTGTAAAAATAGCGGGGTACCTCATACTAACAGACATCTCATGCAACGAAAGAGTGTCTTCCGCATCCGAATTGACTCCCCCTTCTCCTTTTTCTCAGATTCGTTTATTTTCTTAAGTTTTTTTCTTTGGAATTAAATGACTCGAATACTTCTCAGACTCGGACAGTTCAGGGACATCGTCTTTAGACTTCAAAGTCTTTAGTTTATCTGACTTCACTCCGCTAGCGCTTTTGTTCTTTCCACGGTCCCTCCTTCTGAAATTAGCAAACGGATCACCTTTCTTCAGTTTTCTTGGTACTATTTTCCTTCTCTATTTGTTCTTTCAGCAGTTTTTCTTGTTTTTCCTTATCGGACCTCACAATTAGGTAATAAAGCACTTTTCAATTCTTTCTCGCTTAATTTCCAATAATTTCATGTTTACTGCCTCCTTTTCCACTTGACTGAGGTTTTCATACTCACTCTCACTCATTTCCTCAATCAACTGTCTCTCGTGGAGTTCCTTCAGTTCCATCATTTTGGCTAATTTTACAAAAATCTAACAACCAATCTCCTCTTCCTGTTTTCGCTTATTTTCAATGTACGTTGAAAGCTTTGATTTTATGAAGATTGAGTAAATGTGTTTCTGATTCCCCAGAGATTTGAGAGCACATGTTAGCGAACTGACATAGGAGGAAGTATACACAGATTCAAATCCACTAATTACGACCCCATTCATGCATTCAGACTGTCGATAATAACAATGCTAATTACCTGTATTCTCTTGGATATAAGTTCTACCACAATATCCTCCGGTAGTGAACACGAAATCATGTCGGGTTTTATCTCCACCGGCTTCAACAGTCCACATTGGAATATCTAAGCTAATTCCACTCACTCTAACCCCCTCATTGACCATACTTTTGTTTTTATCCTTTGTCTTAGTCTTCGAAACCCCCAGTTTGGCTTATAAATAATATTTTCAGCATACACGGAGTTGGAGTGTCCAAAAATACTTCAGAAGTCCGCTCAATAACGTCCAACAGACCTTCCTCCCTCTTTGCACACGCTTCCCGGCACAACTTTCTGCATAATTCATTCGACTCAGTGATTCTCTCGGATGAGATTTCCCCCGTAATGACTTCATCGATGACCAAATGCTTTATTTTATATTCCTCCGTCAGTTTCTCAACAATTTTGGATTTATCTGGTTAAATCACAGCATATACCAAATTCAGGAGATTCTAAGATCAGAAAAGCGATAAAATTTTCTTCATCCTCTTTGTTCCTTTCCGAAATTGGAATATCGGACAAATCAGGCTGGTTTTCCGAGTCTAAACACATATTTTAGCAATCCAACCATTCCTAAAATCCTCATTATGGTCGATTTTCGTCGGAGAAGAACTCGAAACCGTTTCAGTTAGATATTTCGGGAGATCTGTCCTCGGGTAACGAGCTGGGCTCATTATACACTTGAATTCATCATAAGAAGTTATGTTCTTCAAAATCTTAACACTTAGTTAGAGGATCAACCTGGTCCTCTGAGACATATTTTTTGTCAAAATTTAGACTGTAAAATTCTATGTCAAAGTCACATGGGTTTGAAATTTTGACTTCCTTTGATAACACGGGGGAATGAGGCAAGCAAGGACCGAATTCCAAAAAGTTCAAGTCGAACTGTAGTTTTGGCTCATGTCCATATCCCGTACATTGCAAACACGTACTTTCCTGATTTCCGACAATATTGAAAGTGATAGTTTCATCGTAAAACATCTTTATGTTATTCTCAAGAGTACCTCTTCTCTGGGGGAGAAAGCAATGGGAAGATCAGTGAACTCACCAGAGAAAACGGTCCCGTTGATTTCCTTAAAATCGAAAATTCGTCGATGGTCATTTTCTTTGTTCTTTGAAACTTTCAAATGCAAAGGCAAAAACTTATCGATTTGCTAAATTTAGAAGTTCTAGTACCTTCTTTTTCTTTAGGGGGTATTTTATACTCCAGTGGACGTCCACCGGGTGAGGATTGTTCAATCTGACGAAAATGACTTTTGAAAAGCTGGTCTGAACTGAGTCAAACTCGACGACGTCACTTGTGAAAGTCAGATAAGGTTTTGTGACTGTCGCCATTAGGTTCAGAGTAACAGAAGGTCCATTATCAATCTAATATTGGAGACATCAAAAATACAAGAATTTGTTGCTGTGAAAATAGGGAGAGAGACTCCTTTTCAATTTGAGGAGCTTTGAGTGAAATTCCTACCGTTTGTCGACCTCCTACTGGGAGGTAACCCGCTTCCATTTCATTGTAGATTATTTTGAACCCCAACTTCTTTAAGCATTTTTTCTTCATTTTGAAAGAAATCGGTATTTCGCAAGTATTTCGAACAGAAAAAATGATTTCTTTAGGAATTCCAGGAATCACATTGCCAAAGTCAATTGGGGCTTCTTTCTCGAATAATCTGCTATTAACTTTGCATCCAACCTTTTACACAAAAACTGCACATGACTTTTTTCGTCAAACGTGGCACAGTTCAAAGACTTGTTGGATTCTACAAACTCACTCAATTTGTCATTCATATTGGAAGCAATAAATTCAGCGGACTAAATCAGTTAAGACTGAAAGCACCATCTCAGACTCCATTAACAGATCAATGTCGACTGAAGGACAGACTCCGTATCCACGGAATTTGATGACCCTTGGCTCGAAATGAGCGATCTGAATTTAACCCCACATAAACTTGTATTTTTATGTATCTTTCAAAGTCCCCCAGAATCAACGGTAATATTTCCACTTGAATGGACATGTGACTATTCCCTTCAATGGTGTCCTAAGTTTAAATTTAAATGTTAGGAACGGTCTGAACTTCCACGGAGGGCTGTAGTAACTTGTTTTCAGAGTCTTGTATGATGCTGTACTTTAATGGTACGACACAGTCATTGTATACAACAATTTGGGACAGACAGGTCCGATCAAACAACTAAACTTTGTAAATACGCTTACTATTTTTCCGAGATTAATTTCCTCTTCCTCAAAGTGGTAACTTATTTCTGAGGAAACAGCTCGGAGATCGAATTCATAAATTGGTCCCCCCTGAATGTAGCAACAGGCTTTGCCGGTGAAAGCCCTGTTTTCGTTTCCGAAATATGTGAAAGTGATGATTTCTGATTCCTGTGGATTCACGACTCCACTAGAAGGTAAAATATCAAAGATCTAATTTACTAAGGACATTTACTTGTTCGATTGGGGGATTTTCCGAGTCAGGCGGAAATTCGTTCTAAAATTAGCAAATATAATTACTGGGATGATAATCTCAGTTTTGAGGGTATTTCGCACAAAATTCCAAGAATATGAAGAGGAAATTGTAGAAGAGTTGTACATTCTGAGGTACTTTATGGATTGCTTATTGTTGATGATATTCCCAAAATTAATGAACTTAGAGTCGAAGGTCAAATTCGGGAAGAAAACCTGTCCCTTCAAGGTTATGCGATCCTACCAGTCAAATGTTGAACATACAATTTTTACGTGATCGACGTATTTTATCACCAGATTCTCACGACTTGACGGTTTATCAAGTCATCCTCAAAGGCGGGGTCAAATTGGACGAGGATTGTTTCCTCTACGTCCGGGTCGATTATCAATGTCTAACATTTGGTGATTATTTACCATTTCCTGACAAAAAGTGGAGGAATTGTAAGCCAAACTGAAAGGATATTCTGTGGACAAAATTGTCTCGAGTTTTAGAGGACAGACATTCCGAATCCCGAATGATCTGTTTTGAACGTGCAACTCGTTTGTTATATTCTAGAAATTTCACAAAATTCATACTTTTTCAAATACAAAAGTTAATTCAGAATTTTCAAGCTCAACGTTGGGTTCGATAAAATTGCAGGTTATCTCAGAACTTATGATAGTGTCTTTCCCCCCGTGCTGACCTATTATGGCGTCACAAACTATGAGTTCTGATATTTTTTGGGGACTGGAATTAGTTGATATCCTACTTTTGGCACTTGGCCTCGAGGTAGAGAAGACATTCGTCCCCCACGTTGAGATCCATCCTGTTTGGGTTCAAAGTAAAGGTAGTCTTGAACTTTTTAGTCGCAATCTAAATATCCCCCGAAATTCAAACCTCGTGTGTAAGATGAATTTTTCCGTTTTTATTGGTCACGGAACTCATTGGAACGCAATTCCAAACCAAATGCTGCTGCCGTTTGCCTTCATTCTTAAGTTTGTAAACATTCTTGAATGGTTTCGTACTGACGGTAAGTTAAAATGCTACCTAAAATGATTTCCTAGAAACATGGACGGACAAAATGGGGGATCTACGGAGATTGTAGTTCCATATCCATGAGCGGACAAAATCACGGTTTTCGGGTCCGTGTTCTCTATATAAACGTAGATTTTATCCTTATAGCTAAAAATCAGATATTCAGTCTCTACAGTAGAGTGTCCCGCAGAAAAGCGATGATTTTGACTTCTACCTTTTCCTCAGGCTGAACTATCCGGATGTGATGGAACTTGAGAACTGACCGCCTTTCCTCCGCTAAATATTATGGATTTGAGTAAACATAAGCAATTGTGAAGATTGCAGGGATTGGGGATTGATTGGAAAGAAACAGTGACTTTGATGTTTCCTTGAGGACTCTAATATTCCCAAAACTTATAAAGGGGGACTCACGTGGACAACCGGCCCCTCACAGAAGCACAGAATCCTCGCTTTCTGCAATCTTTACCTATAAAATACCAATGTTTGGACTGGACATTCCAAAAAATCAAAAAAGATCTCATTTTCCAGATATCCGATTTCTTGAGGGTAAATCTCCAGTGTTACGACCATTGTAGAATTCGGCATGATAGTGCCACGTGGATTTGAGCTTTTGTACAATATTTTAGTATTTTCGTCAATAATTTGATCCCTCAGTCGATACGCAGCCGGGAAATTTGAATTGTTCATTATTTCAAAGGCTCCAAAACTACTGTAGCGAAGGAAACATCTTCCAAAGTGAATTTCCTCCCCCAACAGGGAGATGTTTGGCTCGGAGCAGCTAAATGTCAGAGAAATCAAAACTCTGCGAAAATTGGGAGTTCAAATATGTTTTCCCCAATCTCCTTGACGTTCATCACAATAAAGTTTTCATAGTAGCACAGCTGATTTGGGAGTATTTCGATCTGAAGTCATCTTGGAAGTCAAACCTTTATTTTGCATTTTTCTTTAGGGGCCAGTTGGCCGTGATCAGGAAATACGGAAAATTCGCGAATTTGTCGTTCTTCACGGGGAATATCCGCTAATTTATGGATTTGTTGGAATGAATCGTCACTCTCTGCTTTGATTGGGTCGGTGATTCCGTTATTTTTGACAAACAGTTGAAAGTTCATTGGAATCAGAGCGGTGTTAATGAGAGTACACTCCATGGTCGAAGGGAACCCGAAAGCCACGTTTCCAAAGTTTAGGGATTTTTTGTCAAACCGAAACGTTGGCCCAATCACAGAACCACTAAATTGTAAAATAACTCCACGTGATTTCAAAGTGAAGACTTTCATGGACGCCGTGAATTTTGACTTGAAAACGATCGGAAAATTTCATTATTCTTTCCGCGGAAAATAATATTTGAACGGCTTGGTAGCTGTCCTCCGCGACCTCCCCTGAATCAGGAGTTAGGACGAATTTCTTCCCAGTCTCATTCGCGGGGGGTAATATTGAAAACTTGGCAGGAATGTCTGTGCGATTCGCCAACACAATCTATCCCAGGTTATAATATTCTACAAACCTCGAAGGAATGTTTGGAGTTGATGAAAACATTGCCGATATCCAAAGAATCAAAGGACAGAAAAATCTTGGGACCAACTCCAACACCCATGACTTGGATAGGAATTCTGTTTTCGAGTCCTTCTATGCAACAGAATATGATTTTTCTGTATTTTATCGCTTCGTCGGGGTAAAACGTTAGGATGACTTCCGTCTCAGAGTAAGGCCAAACGTCCCCTTCTACGGGAAATAGCTGATAATTTTTGTCTTCAAACAGCAGTTTCTGCTCAATGATGGACTGAAATTAATATTAAGCAAACTTTTCTTCGATTAGAATTCCTCTTTTTGAAGAGAGTCAGTTCCTCCTGAATCAGATTTGTTTCGAGTTCCCCTCTCAGATTCTCATAATCAGCAAACTCCTTGTCAGAAATGGTATCACAGAGACTTGGTTGAAACTCAAATGTACTTTGCCTTGACGATTTCCTCCTGCAGGGCTGATTCGTAGGGACTCCAGTAGAAATGGGCGATTACATTCGTATTGTTCACAATCTTGAGAGAATATTCATTTGTCAGAGTGATAAAGGTTTTGTCGATGTAGATTGAGGTTTCCTTGAAGAAATGTCCCCGTTTTGTGCGTTTCCCGTCAAGTGAATGTACAGTTCCTCTCCTAAATGTTAACACTTGGTCATCGAACCTGTCCCATAATTCAGAATCAGGTCTTCGTTGTAGTTTTGGCACTTTGAGGGATTGAAGGCTATCGTGATCTGGATGTTTCCCCCCAAGGGAACAGTTCCAGTAGTCGGGGAGACCGTAAAAGGACTGGAATAATTTTTAAATAAACCTTTTCGTTGAAAGGGAGAACTGAGCTTCGTTGTCCCCAATATTTTTGACAAAAATCTCCTTTTTGGTGACGTAGTTGACGAGGGAGTCCTTGAATTCTATTTGATCGGGGAAGTCCAAGATTGGTCTGGCTCCAATCCCTCGAACAGGGATCACAAACTTTTCCCGCTCAGTAATACAAATCAGTTCGTGGACATAATCCTAGAATTTTGATTTACCGTACTTTGTTCTCTTCCGGCGTAAAGAGAATTTTGAAAGTAATCGGAAGTCCGGGACCAACCTTGTGGTTGGCGTCATTAGGACTGATTATCTTAAAGTAGGGACTATCAAATTGTGTTATTTTGATCAGTCGGGGTACCTAAATATAGATTTCAATTACTTTATCGTTGTTCCTCAGAGTCAACGGAAATTTATATGTCTCGTTGGGCTGATAACGCTGAAAAAATATCTCTGACGGAAAAGGCTGCAGCAGAGGGACTCCGATAGGAACTGACGAGAACTAAAATATATAATCTGATTTACTCGTTGCCATGAAGTCTCAGACATGTCCAACAATTCTATAATCTTGGGGTAGTACATGGTTTTCGTGGCATTCAGTCTCTCCTCTGTATTCATCATGTTGATTTTCATGTATAATGAAGGTGAAAGCTAAATTTGTTTTTTGTGAATTTACTTTTTTGTGCTCAGTCGGTTTTTGTATTTTGGGATTTTTCGGGGTAAAGCTTCTTGTCGGGTGAGTCACCAATTTTTCATTTTCGATCTGCAGCATTTGAAAATCGGTTTAAATAAATTTATTAGTTACTATAGAAATAAAATTTGAATTTAAAAATATTTTATTTAAAAAATAAATTTTAACTTTATTAAATACAAAATCCTTCATTCTTACATTGTCGAATAAGTACCCTTCGTGTATGCTTGTGTGGTTCATCAGCTTTGTAGTGGCTGTGATGAATAGGCGGAGTATTCATCTGAACTACAATAAGCACCAAATAGGCGAGTTATAACTTAAGAGGGGGACCCTTCATCTCTCCAGTGGTTTATGTTCTCTGTTTGGAGCCATTGAATCGCCGCCTCAATGAATGGTCTAGCAAATACCAGTTCATTGTGAGGGTGTTTTAGTATAAATCACCATCTTTTTATCGATGACCTGAAGATGTGTGCTCAAACAGCTTAAGAGCTCTACTCCATGGGGTTCTGCGCCAGGAATTCTTTGAGATTATAGGACTAGATTTGAATTATTCAAAGTCTGCGACTAACACGCAAGTATGTAGCGAGTTAGTAAAAGTCCTAGAGGAACACGAAGGATGTAGGTATCTGGGTGTTACCGAAACTCCAAAGTCCCTTAAAATGCCTGAGACATAGGGACAAATTACTGAAGGCATTCGTAGAAGAGCAGCGTTATTATGTAAGGCGTCTCTAAATGTAAAGAATATGTTCCTAGCATTAAATGAGTACACTAAACTACTACATTGGTGTTGTGGAGTTTGAGCCCAAAGAGTATGATGAGATTGATGTTGTGATCCGTGGAGTAGTCAGAGAAAACCATGTCCATGTGCTGGCTGCCAAAAAGGAAAGACTATATTTAGCCCGTGATAATTTCGGCCGTGGAGTGTGTGTAATAGTCCAACTAAGTGAGCGTATCCTAATGCGAATGCACGACACCCTGATAGCTGGGTCAAGTGTGTCTGCTAGGAAGCACGCCATAATAACGACCGAGAAAACACGGGCAACCCACCTAGGCACTATCAGACCTTTTTTGTCTGCTAAGTATGGTTTGAAGATGGTGGGCTAGTAAATGTGAAGGAGTTGATAGAATTACAAAATACAGTCCCTCCTCGATTCGGAGAATACCTCAGTTTTTGAAACACCATTAGATTTTGGTAGGATTGAACAGTTGGTAGGATTGACATATAAATGGTGTCACTCTTTAATGAAAAAATTGTCCAATATAAGCAGAGTAATGAAAAAATTACTGTTCTTTTGTGCTGCAATTATGATTGAGAAAATTGAATCCACTGTTAGTCTGAAATCTCAGATTATGTACTCATCCGAAATTTTTGGATGACAAGAGATGTTTTTAATTCCTGGCTACGTCGAATTGATGAAAAATAAGTCATGCCAAGTCTTTATCATAAAAGTTGGCATTACGTCTCAAGACTGTTTACAGATTGTGGAAGTGGAGAAAAAAAGCCAGCGAGTTAAGAAAGATGCTTGATTGCAAGGTCCTCATTATTTCAATAGTAATGACGTGTGAAGGAATTGCAACAAGTACCACAAGGGTTATCTAAACAGTTGGGGTAGATAGTTAGCTCGAGGACAATCAACTGTATTAAAGCGGACCCTAAAGAGTTTGATACTGGAGTATAGAAGGCAGAACCCGGAGATGCCATATAAGCAGACGGTTTAATTAAACAAGGCGCTCTCGGAGTTATTTCTGCAATCAGAATCGAATTTGCCTGAGGAGGCTGTCGAACATGCAGACGATATCACCACTTCACTTTAAAATGGAATTTTTGGTAGTTGACTATCCACTAATCTATTAAAATAATTTCCGTCGATAACTGTTGAGATCCACACTTGTTACTGTGAACGTGTATCTGAATCAACCTAGATGATAAAATGGAGATTATGAAATTGATAATGGACACAGATAATTCAATAAAACTCAAAATTATGGATAAAAGTCTATGGCAATTAAGACATTTATTCGTCGTTTAGCGCACAAAACGTCAATCAAACAAGATCTACGAATAAAGTTCTGCTGCGTTATAAATCCTGGACTCTTCCTTCTTATTTGATAATCCTACATAATTTCCATGCGGTCCTACCAAAGGATTTGGCAAATTTGAGAATTGGCAGATTTCAGAATAAAATTTTATTTGAAGTTTTAATTTATTTTTTTAAAGATAATTAAACTATTTAAATTAATAAATTTTATTTTTAAGGAAAACAATATTTTTAAACAAGGAAACAAAAATTAATTTAATTTTATTAAAATAATCAATTCCCAATTCCCTCTTATAAGAAATTTTAATATTTTCTTAATATCTTCTTATTGAAGTAATGAATTCTGCATCATCGTCATTTTCAATGTTTTCTAGAAGATAATTTTCAATCTCTCTTAATTTAAAAGCATTTCAGCCTTATTTAATGACTCATGTACTTCTACACTACCGGATTCTTCTTGTTCCTCAATAGCAATTAATTTCTCCTCTTCATCAATTGCCTCCCTTTTCACTGTAGTCAATTGAAATAAATTCTTCTAATTCAATAGGATTATAAATATCTGTTCTGGATTCGATTTCATCGTCACATTTATGTTAGTAAGTGCTTTGTAAAATGAACTTTGAAAGATTTGATGATTCCCAGATGCATAGGTTGAATAAGTACTGTACTTTGGAATAAACATAAATTTGATATTTTCCAGATAAAGAGGTGGGCAATGGGATGGGCAATTATCCATTAATAACAAAATTGATTTTTTTTCAATTTTCAATAGATTGTCAAAATTCGTAATCCAAGTCGTAAAGAATGATAAAATCATCCATGCACCTTTAGAATTGTAACAAGAAACTAAGGAATTATAATCATATTTCTTGAAACATCGGGGCATTTTTGGTTTCACGATCAATAGTGGTTTTAACTTATGTGTCCCTGACATATTGCGCAAAGCATGACTGAAACTCAATCCTTGAAATTTTTATTTCCGCCGAAAATGATTTGCAAATACTTAGAGAAGGAATCGATTTATAAAATTTTTCTGTCTCATCCAAATTATAAATATTTTCAGACAAGTAACTATTTGAAACTTCTTCAAATTCTTTTAAAAAGTCATCAATATCCAGATGATTTTCAGTCGCCGTGTAATTTACGCATTCGAAATCCATGTTTTTTTTAATTTCTCCAAAAGAATTTTTTAAATTAGTTGACGAAAGTTCTTTAGCGAAAAATGCTGCCTTATGTAATATTAGAAAATCGTTCAATAAAGCACCTTAGATCTTAGAGTAAATAGTGTACCTTTTGATTCCATTGAATCTATCTAATCTACTAGATTTTCATCAAGCTATGGCTATTTTAATTTTTTACAAGTTTTAGTTTAGGATTTCTGTTCTTGAAGTGAAATAAAAGCGATTCTACATTCATTAATATTGCATTGACTGTCCTTCTTGAGATTCTCTTTTTAAAGATAAAAAAAATCTGTTGCATATCGTCTGACATGAAGCTGATTTATTGGTTTCTTTATACCGCAATATTTCCACTTTTTCAGCAATTGAAATTCTGGTGTAGTCTCCAACAAGAACATTCCTACTTGCTTTAAATTATTTAAAATTTTAAAAATATTTAAAAAAATAAAAATAATTTTTTTTAAATGTTGGCAAATTTAAGAGTGGCATATTTGAGAAAGTTTACTTTATTACAATTTACATTTTCACCAATGTACGTGATTTTAAAATACCCACTTAAAACAGCTTTGACTTGGTTAAAGGCAATAAAATACCAAAATTGAACATGAGTAGATGGTATCATTAAGGGAATTAACTGGGATAAATTAGATTCGAACCTTATCAATGAATAGATTTTGAGAAAATAATAATTTTCAAACCTTAAAGAAATATGCCCACATCTATAATGTCCTTTAAATTTGATTCTTGGGAGGACTACATCCTGGGGTTTACTTTGATGGTAAACATAAATTACTAGAATTTATCCCAATTTTTATTGTCATGTAATATTTCTTTGAAACTTTAACAAAAACGTCGAGCAATAAATTTTTTTTACGATTCTAATAGATTTACCACTGTAGTCATTTAGATATTTCACTTAATAATTCATTGGTCTATTATTACTTGTAAATACAAGAGTTGTTGCATTTGTCAATATAAAGTCTCCATGCAATAATATAAAGGGTTCGAGTTGTATTTTTGTGATCAAGGACATAAATAATAACAATGACATGATATGCTAATGAACACGTTAGTGCTTATTATGTCGGTCAACTTCTAGGTTGGTTAATTTATGTTTTAATTTTTAAACAAAATCTTTTTGGTGGAGGTGGTGACGACGCCTCTATTGCACTATGTCTTATTCGTATTCCTTACCGACTTCTCCGTTCACTCTGGGATCTTTTAATTGCAGAAGACTTGATCAACCTTACAGAAACACCAACTGGCATGCGATCTAACAAAATATGACATCTCTGTCTGCTGTTTACAAGAGACAAAAACGACCGTACAATAAACAGAACTGTTTGGCAGATTCCACCTTTTTACCCTCCCACTCGTCTGCCGACATTATGGTTTCCGATTTTCAGTCCATCAAAATCTGACTCGCTGTGTTACAATAGTGTGAGCAGCATCTGTCATTATAATGAAAATAACGGACACGTGGACTACCTAGAGAACTAATGCGCAACGGCTGATTCGAATACGGCACAAGGGAGCTGACGGAAAGGATGATTCGGAATACGGCACAAGGAAAACTTAACTTATTTTAAGTTTTCCCGGGAGTGCTTTTTAATAATAACCCACTTTATTTAACCAACAATAAAAAGTTAATATTTAATAATCAACAACCTGTTTAACCTCTTTCTGGCTGATATCCCGAGTCTTGAATCTGATATGTGATGTTCTACTATCCTATACGGATGATATTGTGTTGGCTTCGCGAGATCAAAACATCCAGAGGGCCACAGAAAGAATACAAATTAACCTGGACAGGCTTAATGCCTGGATGATGGAAAACCGGCTTGTGGTGAATGCAGAGAAGTCGTCTACGTCACTATTTACCTCGGACAAAAAATTGGGAAGGAAGACAGTCACCTTGAAGTTAAACAAGGTCGGCATCCCTTTCCACAGATGTCAAAGGATCTTGGGTGTAACAATTGATATGCATCTCTGTTTAACACCTCACGTAGAAAACATTCTATTGAAATGCGAGAAGAAACTGAACGTATTGAAAAGTTTATCGGGAATATGGAAGAGTGATACTCACCCATTCTTTATGAACGTATACAAACAATACATCGAGCCATGTTTCTCATATACATGCGCCTCGTGGGGTCCGTCCATATCTTGGACAAATATGAGGAAAATTGAGGAAATCCAAAAGAAGGCTTACATAGTAACGGAGCGTTGGATTTGTGAAGATCATCGACCCGGACCACGCCTCTGGAGGCCCTTATGAGACTTGACTCCAGATCACGGGAAATTGGCCCTGAAAATTCAAGCAGCCGACCTGTACGTTCATGCGCGGGCACGAAGGAAGAACGACGGGCAAAGATGAGGTCTTTGTTAAAATGCATCGGGTTCACGTGATAATTAGTTTTGTTTACCGTGGTCTTGGGTTAAATAAATAAAAAAATGAATAAAAAAGCCTTCCTCGCCTGCCTGTTCGCCAGCCTCCTCAACAGGTTCGATTCTGGTTGCTGAAACAACTCCGAGAGCGCCTTGTCCAATTGAACCCTCTGCCCATAAGGCATCTCCGGGCTCTGTCTCTTATACTCCATTGTCAGGCTCTCTAGGGTCCGCTTTGATACAGTGGACTGAAAATAGGCCTGGAGCTTTCTATCTACCCTTAACTGCTTCAGATAACCCTTGTTGTACTTTGTTGCAATTTCATCTTACGTCATTACTATAGGAATAACGAGGATCTTGCAACCAAGCATCTGCCCCATCTCGTTTGCAAGCAAGTCATACTTCCTTTTTTTCTCCACTTCCAGTCTGCAAACGGTCTTAAACGTGATGCAAACCTCTATGATAAGGACTTGGCCAGACTCCTTATCGTGTACCACAATGTCCGGTTTATTGTGCTTGACTAGCACCGAGATACGAATAACACTGTCTACCTTAATTTGGACTCTGGTGTTCTCTACTACAGATTGCACCTTATGAGTCCGCAACTTTTCTGGTGTGCCGAATACCATACTTATTGCATAGTAGAAGATCTCCTTACTACCTCGTTATGCCTCCACACATAGTCGTGGCAGAGCATGGATCCACATCGAGGGGCAAAATGATCAACCGACATGCTCCTTGACTTAAAATGGAAACATGTATTTGTTGATCGACCCCAAAAATATTGCGGTCTTGCATATACGTGTACAGTGCCTCCGATCGAGGTGAGTTGTTTCTTGGTCGTTATTATGGCGTGCATCCTAGCAGACACACATTAGCAGTGAGACAGCATACTAATTTAATGCTAGGAATAATTATATAGCGAGAGTGCGTATTCATTTATCATTTAAACAAGTTTACAGCGTTTAATTTCAAATTCGCCAGCATCTCTCCTTTTATTCACATTTTCATCAATTTTTTCCATAACTTTGTCTTTCATAACCTTACTCTTTTTATTTTCTAACACTCCAAGATAGCGATATCACTCACAACCATTCAGATAATTTGTATCTTTGCACATTTCAAATTAGTTGCAGACTTTTTGCAGTTTCTTTTAAGGCCAACAACACCCAGATATTAAAATAAGAAAATGGTTAGTCGCATATGTCACAATAGACGGATCACTCTGATCAATACATATCTTCGAGAATTTTATATTTAATATTCGGTTTAGTGGGTCCATTACCAGAGTAAACAGCTAAGGAGAGAGTGAGTCTCCTTGCAAGATTCCTCTCCTGAGATTGATCTTTCCAATCCTTTTTTTGTTAAGGTTCAAAATGATATTCCACTTGCTTATTAGATTCTTGATAAACTTACAATCAATTAAGGAACTCCAGAGCTATCAAGAAGCCGACACAAAAATTCATGATTGACAGAATCGAAAGCATTCTTCACATCGATCCATGTTGTGAAAAAGCTATTTCCATGTTCAGCATTAACAGACTGATTTATTAAAGCCTGCTCTTTTGCACCTTGGCACTGCCTTCTTGCTCCAAGCTGATTATCCGAGATAAGATTGAACCCATCAATATAATCCGTAAGTTTTGCATTAACACATTTTGTGACAAATTTGTACAAAATAATCATGCACGTAATTGGCCGTAAGTCATTCGGAGAGCAAACTAGGCACATAGTATTATTAAATAACTTAATGAAATTAATTTATTAAATTTAATCAATCAATTAGCTACGAAGCACCACATGTTGGCACGCGGCTATTAACATCCAATTCAGTTGCAAAATTTATAAAGAAATTAGAAAAAAAATTATTAGTAGTAAAATTATTAGATAATTAGTAAGAGAAATAATCTAATTAAGATCCTAAATTATATATAAGTAATAGTACCATGAAAAGAAAAAGGTCATTGATTAGTTGGAGGGTAATAAAAAACAAATAGAAAATCCAGAAATTAACTCCATTCGACTCATTGGAGGTTGTCCCTTCATTATCGGGAGCACTATTATAAACAGCGACAAAAATTAAAAAAAGTCATTACCTGTTTCAAGGCACCACCATGTGTTTTCTAGTCTATGCCCAGTGTCGATTGTTAATTTTGATACATGTCTAAAAATTATTAAATTTATACTGATTGTCATTAATACTAGGATTCATTAAACAATTATTATTACAATTACTCTGAGTAAAGCCGACGTGATTAAACCCAAGAACGTGGAATAATTCATGAGACATAACCTCTGAAGTCTTTTCATCGGTGAATTTTTTCATTACTATTCCTACCGCGTTATTTGTGCAAACAGTTCCTATCAATGCGATCCCCATTATAACTCCACAGAAGTTGATTTTAAATTACCATTTCTAAAAATTAGTTTTAATAATTACTTGAAATATAAAACTGCGTCAACCCCATTTAAATAGTTTATTATGCGTATGCAACTGCTTTGAAAATCGTTTGGGGTAACATCGTTTGTGTAATAAATTTTTTTAAATTAATTCTATTTTGAGTGTGCCAAAATACTGAAATATGAGTAATTGCATACTTTTTGAGACAACCTGAACATCTTAATTATGTAATTCTCTATATTGGCATGATTAAAGCCGAATGTTCTTTGCTATTATAAAATATTAAATGAAACAAAGTTGTAGTCAACAACAATGCCGATATCAAATTTTTTTGTTAAGAACCTGTTATCTAAAATGTTTAAAAGAAACTACCACAAAAGCACAAAACAATGAAAAAAACAGAAAATTCATTTTCAAAATTGCAAAAAAATCGTTTACAAATTCGCTTATATGCTTAAGTTAATTAGTAATTATTTTTGAAGCGTGTAATATGACTATGAGTAATTTGGTTAAATTAAACTTTTTAATTGATTCTAAAGTTTTGTGCTTAATATAAGGCTTATTTTTAAGACTTTTTTTAAATTTATTATTCATAAAAAACTTGTTTATTCAACTGACACTTTGAATATCGAAAAAAAACTATTCACACTTAATAGTTTTTTATGTGTCTTTGCTTGCATATTTTTTAACTATTCATTCAATTATCATCTTGCTCTATGGACATACAAGAGGATTCGCAGGATGTAAGTTAAGTGACAGACTCTTAAAAACAGTGCACAGTTGCTTAAACATATATCTGTGGAAATTTCTATCTATTTTCACCTGCCCCAACTACTTTTGTGAATTTAGTCATAATAAACTCTTCTGTCATTACTTACGAAATAACATAGAATATACAGCGATGCATTATCCCCAACACCTACATGCCGTTGCATCCATAGATAGAGGACTTATTAATGATTATGTTTTGCGACTTTGGTTGTTCTGTAAAGGGTTTGAATCTTTGGAACACATTCTCTTATTTTTTTATTGTTTATTCAGTCAACAAAGTTAATTAATCAAAAAATTGAGAATATTTTACGATTACTAGTCATCCGTGTTTAATTTACTTCAATAAAAATAATTTTTATGAATTTAATGAATTCTGAAGGTTTCTCCATATTTAAAAGAATTAATGCAATTATATACTTTGACCATCAAAGTACTTTGTATTCAATTGGCCAACAAGAGGACGACCTAATTCACTTTTAAAAATAATTTTTAATAATTTAAATGATTTATGAAATAATTGATCTCATATTTAAAGGAATTAAGCCAACATTAAAAGAATATAAACAAAGATTAATAACAACTTTTGGAATTTGATATGCGGTCTGACTAATTAACCAGCAGTTTAATTGGTCATAAAGGTAAATTAACAAAAATATATATTTCACTAAACTTTCTGATCCTCTTCATAAAATGTAAACTTATAATACCCT
Organism: Dicyema japonicum; assembly: GCA_011109175.1. Lineage (NCBI taxonomy): Eukaryota > Metazoa > Dicyemida > Rhombozoa > Dicyemidae > Dicyema > Dicyema japonicum. The sequence goes on along the minus strand of RDEW01000055.1, from coordinate 219,799 downwards.
AAATTCGTGTTTACCTTGAATCTATTTTTCAAATATATCAAATACAGTAATCAGAGTCGAGTTTTGTCCTTAACATAGTATTAAACTCAAATCTTATATTAAATACAACAAATTGATCATTACCTCTCTCTGAAACTACCTTATATTCTCTATTTGTTTCCTTACTAAAGATACGTGCTATTACATTGGGTTTCACGTGAAATGAACAGAAACTCGTCTTTTCAATAAAATCTCCTAAATTTTGCATTAATATTTTATTCAAAATTTCAATTTATAAACGTGTTCCCTAACGTATGAATCTTAACACTTTTTTTCTAACTCTATTTTTGCATAAAATTTTATTATAACAAAATATCAATATTTTAACGCATAATTGATTTTAATAATTTCATTTTAACTTTACAAAGAATCACATTTCGACCTTCTTTTGGTGGGGAGATTTCAATTTTTACCTATTATATTGATTTACAACTTTAATTTAACTTTAAAAAGATCGAGAGCATATCTCGGTTGCTTTCTTCTAGAAAGACGTTTTCTATCTATTTTTCTCTCTTTCTTGAACTCTTAACAAACTTTGGACGATGTCGTATTTCATTAGATCAATAGGGATTGAAATTCGTCTTGGGAATCCTTTTTTTACAAAACACAGGAAATCTCAGTTACCTCTAATATTTATTTTAAAGCAATCTCGATAGGATTCGTTGAGGGAATCGCCATGCAGTCAAGGCGTTTTCTCTATCACCCTCTGTCTTAAGCGTGCCAAAACTTTCTGCTGCCCGGGCGAGTGTATGATGTTTTCTTTAATTTAAAAATCGTTACTAAATAAAATTTTTTAAAATGAAATTCAATTTATTAAGGAAAGAAAGTGAGCAAATGGTCTTATATGGACAAAACTGGGCAATTAGGTTAACGTGAGAAATGAGGACTAGTGCTCAGGAGATTCACCAGAAAAATCATCGTGGACATAACGTTCTGGATGCGCTTTGTCATATGAGATTTTGCGCTATCAAAAGAACTGTTATTCGTCAAGTTGTAAAAAACTGCAATGTTTGCAATATGACAATTTTAGTCATATTGTTGCTGATTTTCCTAATGAGAGATTTCAAATTGATCTTATTGATCTTATTGATCTTAAAAGTTTATTAGCTATTATTGTAGATTTTCAGAGTATCGAGGGATTCCGGGCTACAATACCATTGTGAAAAATACTGTAACGGAGACAGACGTTGAAGACAAGATGGAACTTGTGGATGATATTGCTGAATTAACAGAATCTGACGGTATAGACAGCCCCGATACATTTAGTAAAGGTTTTTTGTCTATAATTTTACAAGGTTATTATTGATTACAAATTTGATTTTCCTCGGGTAGACTTGAATTCTTATTATTATAAAAAGGATGAATAAACAGATGAGAGTGCATCGATCGAAATATGATTTTAACATTGGAGATAGTGTATTCAATTTATTATTACTTAAAAGATTCGTATTCAGAAGGAGTATGGAACTAATCCTTCACTACGTCTGCTAAGATTTGAGCATCCCTACTGAGATGCTGTCACTATTGTTGCAAAACTGTCCCACAATTTTGTCAATGTTAAAGATAGTGAGGGAATTGTGAAGAAGGTGCATTCTAAACCCCTTAAAATAATAATTATCAATAATTAGTTAATGTTTACTTTGAAATAATTGATTATTTTATTTTTGACAATGATTGACATTTTTTTATTTATTTAGATAATGATTAAGAGAATGTCTGTGGCTCGACATATAATAATTCATTTAATCGTGAAACAAAATTGAAGATTGCAGATCATCTATTTAAAAAGGAACACTTTGAGAGGAACTTATCTATCATGTATAATAAGCAAGGAAACTATTTTTCGTATATATTCTACCATTTATCGAAAGAGGATTCATTTATTCAAGTTAAAATAATTTGTATCTCTATTTAAAAGTAAAAATAAAAACAGATTGGACGAAAAAGTTATGGATATTTTTCAACGTTTAAGTAAGCAGAAGTTCCAGTTTCTGGAACTATTTAAAAATTTGACTAACTGTTTCTTCGAGAATGGGTTTAAACAATTTTAAATCTTCAAATGGATGGTTAGAGAATTTCAAAAAAAGGTATGAATTAAAATTCAAAGCACTATCGAATCTACTTCTTGTGATAAGGATTTGATTCCGATTTTTATTATAATTAAATATGCACTGAGGATTCCGCGAACACCGCTGGCTGTTTGAGCGAATTTCGCCTGCAATTCTGAGAGGGAACAGCCACGCAGTGAGGACGGCAGCTAACTGATGTTTTGTTTTTTTTTATTTGTATTATAAGTTTATTCATCAAAAAAAATAAATATTAATATGTAAAGGAGAATTCTGGCAGGAGAACTAGCACAAATTCACAAGGCCAAGGTGACAATAATTCCGATTGTTTTGACATGAGATGGAGTAGTAACAAAGTACTACAAGTCCTATATGGAAAGTCTCAACGTGGATGTCTCTACAAGAACGCACATTTAATTAATAACGATTAAAAAACTTTAGAGAGCATGATAATCGAGCATAGACATGGGCTGAAAGTTGATAACTATGATGATGAGGTTACAAAGAGTGACTAATCATCTTATCTCAAGAGGCTCTGAACTCGGAGGTGACGTCAAAAAGGAACCAGGAGGAACAGCTGTCTTGTCTAGTGATTTGCTTTCTCAAGTGGTCTACGAGGGGAACAGTGAGGGTGATACAAAGGGCCAATCCCAAAGAGAAGAATTCAGCTTGCACAATGTTAATTAATTATAATTGATTTTCTTTAATTTTGTGAATTATTACTTCTAAAGAAATCCATACAAAAAAAACTAAACGAAAAGGACTATAACAAGAGAAAAGCCCTTTCAGGCGCAGAGGGACCAAATCCGTATAAAAAACCAGGAGACTGAACAAGACACTTCACCAAGAAGAACTGCTTCGCAAAATCAATGAAAAACCCAAACTAAAAGATAATTCACAAATGTAATTGGCCGTTCGTTTACTACGCCATACAAACCGGAAGGAACGAATAATCATCAAGGACAAAAATTGCAAGATATTTCTGAATGCTGAAGAGCAAGCGGAGGTAATTGCAACACATTTCGAGAAACTTTTCAATGTGACTACAACAATTCCCTTATTTAAAGGACCCTTGAAAAAACCAATTAAAATTTTGGAACTATAAACAGCATGACCAGATACGATAAATTCAGAATTACTAAAATACGGCCCTGACCCATTTTTGAAAAAATCGCTACACTACTAAATAAAATGTTTTCAACTAACTCAACTTTACCCCTGGGAACAGGATTACTAATACCTATGCCAAAACCCAATAAACCCAAAAGACCGGTTGTAAACTTATGATTAAAATTTCTCTACCGAAAGTCTTAGCTAACATTGTATTGGAACGAATAAAAGGACCCGCCTATGAATTCCTACTTGAAAGTCAAAGTGGGTTCAGAGAAGGATGAACAACAGCTGATGTAGTCTGGACTCACAGATGGAGATGTGCAAGACATAAAGATATTGCAATGCCACCCACATTCTGGGAATAGATCTATCAAACGCCTTTGACTCGGTTAACAGGAACAAATTGATGACAGTGCTGGAAGGGTTTATTGACAAATCGAGTCTAAGAATGATCCAAATCCTTCTATCTAACACAGAGCTCCTGTGAGAGTTGGAAAAACCTACTCACGAAAATTTGAAACAAACCCAGGCACCCCTCAAGGGAGACTCCCTCTGCGCTACTATTTACAATATACTTGGAGGCCGCTATGAGGCTCCCTATTAGGAGATAGTGAAGATATCATACGGAGAAAAACCATGGCAAACGCGGCATTACAAAGGCTCTAAACCTATATGGATAAAACAGAAAGAGAATAACATTAATAAAGGATAATGTTATACGACACCTTTATCAAACCAATCCTCCTATACAACTCTGGGACCTGGGGCACCTCAAAAGAGGAATTGGAGAGGCTACACTCTTTTCACAGGAATCATCTAAGAAACATAACTGGAATGTCCTGGCCTTCCAAGATCTCGCGGAAATGAGTGTACAATACGTGTGACTGTACACCAATAAGTCTCAGATCATTAGCTCTCGTCGGAGACTTTTTGGACACGTTCAGAAGTTGGACCCTACATCCCCCGAATATCGCCATGGAAGATTACTACTCCTCCCATGTAAAACGCTTTCGTGGAAAACCGAGAACAACCCTCCTGGTTGTTTTACAAAACGATCTGAAATCCATAAAGAAAAAATTGGCATCTGGTGACGACCTGGACACACTGAGGGATATGGATAAGAACAGAAGAGCTTGGAGCAAAAAACTCTTTCTCTTATATTTTTTGCTACAGATGTGAGGATATAAATATTACGTCTCTCGTGAAAGTGTTAATAATATTACTCAACTCATATAAAAGGAGAACATTTTAATTGTGACAAAATTGCACTTTTTATCAAACTTGCTCTACGTAAATCATTTGTGAATACTGATGTATCTGCGCGTAGCTTTAATAGGAAAAAGGATAGAGTTACTCTCCATCTTTGCTGTAGCTACACTGGGGAAAATTTCGAACCATTAATATCAGAAAATACCGAAATCCTAGATTTGATTGCAGACTATTTCATGGTTTTTATGAATTCAAAAAGAAACAGTAGGAATAAAAAATAATTATTAGAGAACTAACTGATTACTTAAAAATAATGTTCTGTTTGTTGATTTATCAAGATATATGGAAAACCTTAGTTTTGGGCATATGTGGCCAAATTAGTTACATTTAAATCATTAAAAGTCGACACACAAGATTTTAACTTTTATCGAATTTAAATCACATCTATAAACACATAATATAGTATTGACATAGCAATGGTCGGAAAATGTAGTGCATTTTAAAATTTTTAAGTAAAAATACGATATTTATCCATCTCATTTATCACGGGAACATTTTTTGTCACGATGATTTATCGGTTGAACTACATGAAAATGTAGATATTTAAAAAAATAATTTATAAAATTAAAAGGATTAAATCCGATCGTGCTTTATATGAATATTTTATTAACAGCTCAAAAATCGATTAAACAAAACAGAAGTGATAAACGTAAACATGTTCACACAAGTTTCAATGTATAATTTTCAAAGGTATTGTGTCGCGTCCCGTACGGGTTACCCATCCCTTGGTGGTTACATTTCACCTGTCAATTAACATGTCACCTGTCATTCAATCAATATTAATTGGTATCTAATCAAAAATGACCGAATCATCGGGAGCCGTTGGTCCAATGACGGCTGAGTTCTTGCGAGTAGTCGGAGGAATGCTTGCCAGAAAGAAAAGGGATCAACAAGAAGGGTTATGGCTAATACAAAAGATTGAAGTGGCCATACTAGAGGGAACTCGTTCGCAATCCACGCAGCAGGCTTCCTCAACTGACATTTGTTTATTTGTTAAAAAATTATTTTGTTTAAAAAAATCAAAAATCAAAGAATTTATTTTTTAAGTCTATATTTTCTTGACTTGACTCATGCTGACTATTTTCAATTCTCCTGAACGTGGCTTAATGTGTGATAGCAAATTTAAATAAACCTCTATTCGGTTGTTTGTCAAAATTTGAGTAATTTCACGTGGCTCTTCATATGGAAATTCAAATCTGATAAACTTTAGCGATGGATTAGTCCCATAATCCTTAAAACTCGTATCTAAATTTATTCACTAAAAATACTTCATTTCCAATAATAAAAATCATATTTTGACTGATGGACGTTCACTCTTTAGTTCATCCGCTTAAGATAGGCTGAATTTGGATATCTGGAAAAAGATTAAGATCAAAATGATCTGAATCTTAGTTATAAGCATACTTTATACAATAAATACCTGAATCATCTGAAATATGTCCAGGCTAATATCCTCTGATGATCATGGAAAAGCATCATCCGAACTCTCATTTTCTATGAAATTAAAAATAATAAACTTTTATACTCACGAATGAGTTTGTTTATTCCTGAAAATTCTCTAGGTTTAATAAATGGAGTTTCATTTGTGGTCTGCATGAAATCGTTAATTAAGTCTTTTGGCAAACACATGGTATTTAGAATCGGAAACCTATTATATAAATTAATTTTCAACTTTAACTGAAATAGAAAACATGCAAATTGTGCACTCTTGATCAATTCTTTTAATAAATTTCAGTTTTATTAAAAATAGGAGTGCAAACATTCTTGTTACAGTTTAGGAATTCCTGAATGGCTATTTCTATGGATAGACTGCAATAGTTCAGACTCGTTATCCATGCAAATAGCTAGTGTTTGTTTTCAAATTTTTCGTATTTGAGGTTTAATCGACCATCAATGACAATAAATTTCTCGGATTTTATCATTAATTTGTATTTTGATGTCTTGAAATTGTAAGTACAGGATCACCATTTAGAATGCTCACAAAGGATTGATATTCAATAAAATATTTGAAAAAGCCTATTATTATCAATTAAAGAGATAAACAAGTTATAGAACCCATGTTGAAGATTTATGAATTACGCCAAAATATAATGTATATGTCCGAAACGAGTAAAATGATAAACCAACATTAATCATGACATCTGATAGTGATTGACAGGTGTATGTAACCAGCATGGGACACGTAGCCACCAAGGGAAGCGACTTATTGTCACTCGTTATACACAAGTATTTTGTGATAATTTTGGTTATCATTTTTTACAGAGGACCTAGAAGATCTACAGTTGTCGTAAAGCAAAGATCTTAAATCGTGTAGCATGAACGGCACCTTAGTCAATATAACATTATTTAGGTTGTGTGAACGTGCGTTTAAATATTAATTTTAAAGTAATAATATAAACCAACGTCTCTCAATGGGCCTCCACGAATTTTAAGCTAAAAAACTCTAAATAAGATAATTATGTTTTATTATCGGATGGTGAACAGACATCATACAATGCCGATATGGAAAAATTTTTCGGTCATACTGTATCTCCTGCATTTAGAGGACGTTCAAGAAGTTGCTTTTTATAGACACTTGCGGAAGATTACGCAGTGATCTGGGGCAACTGATGGATGCAGAAGATCTGGATGAAATCAAGAAACGAGCACGAAAGCGAAAAGGATGGAGAAGATTAACGGAAAGGATAATCGAAAAACATGGCAAAAAATAGCAAAATAAATTTATTGTTATTATTATTAGTAAAATTATTAGATAATTAGTAAGAGAAGTAATCTAATTAAGATCCTAAATTATATATAACTAATAGTACCATGAAAAGAAAAAAGGTCATTGATTAGTTGGAGGGTAATAAAAAACAAATAGAAAATCCAGAAATTAACTCCATTCGACTCATTGGAGGTTGTCCCTTCATTATCGGGAGCACTATTATAAACAGCGACAAAAATTAAAAAAAGTCATTACCTGTTTCAAGGCACCACCATGTGTTTTCTAGTCTATGCCCAGTGTCGATTGTTAATTTTGAATACATGTCTAAAAATTATTAAATTTATACTCATTGTAATTAATACTAGGATTCATTAAACAATTATTATTACAATTACTCTGAGTAAAGCCGACGTGATTAAACCCAAGCACGTGGAATAACTCATGAGACATAACCTCTGAAGTCTTTTCATCGGTGAATTTTTTCATTACTATTCCTACCGCGTTATTTGTGCAAACAGTTCCTATCAATGCGATTCCCATTAATAATCCACTAGAAGTTGATTTTAAATTACCATTTCTAAAAGTTAGATTGAATAATTACTCAAAAATAAAACTGCGTCGACCCCATTAAAATAATGTTTATTATGTGCGTATGAAGCTGCCTTGAAAGGATCGTTTGGGTAATATCGTTTGTGTAATAAATTTTTTTAAATTTTAATTCTATTTTGAGTGTGCCAAAAACTGAAATATGAGTAATTGCATACTTTTTGAGACAACCTGAACATCTTAATTATGTAATTCTCTATATTGGCATGATTAAAGCCGAATGTTCTTTGCTATTATAAAATATTAAATGAAACAAAGTTGTAGTCAATAACAATGCCGATATCGAATTCTTTTGTTAAGAACCTGTTATCTAAAAGTGTTTAAAAAAATTACCGACAAAAGCACAAAACAATGAAAAAAACAGAAAATTCATTTATCAAAATTGCAAAAAATCGTTTACAAATTCGCTTATATGCTTAAGTTAATTAGTAATTATTTTTGAAGCGTGTAATATGACTATGAGAAATTTGGTTAAATTAAACTTTTAATTGATTCTAAAGTTTTGTGCTTAATATAAGGCTTATTTTTAAGACATTTTAAAATTTATTATTGATAAAAAACTTGTTTATTCAACTAACACTTTGAATATCGAAAAAGAACTATTCACACTTAATAGATTTTTTTTCATTTGTCTTTGCTATTCACATTTAATAGTTTTTTTCATTTGTCTTTATTTTTTACTACTCATTCTATTATCATCTTGCTCTATGGACATACAAGAGGATTCGCAGGATGTAAGTGAAGTGACAGACTCTTAAAAACACTTGCACAGTTGCTTAAACATATATTATGTTTGCGACTTAGTTGTTCTGTAAGGGGTTTGAATCTTTGAAACACATTCTCTTATTTTTTTATTGTTTATTCAGTCAACAAAGTTAATTAATCAAAAAATTGAGAATATTTTACGATTACTAGTCATCCGTGTTTAATTTACTACAATAAAAATAATTTTTATGAATTTAATGAATTCTGAAGGTTTCTCCATATTTAAAAGAATTAATGCAATTATATACTTTGACCATCAAAGTACTTTGTATATAATTGGCCAACAAGAGGACGACCTGAGTCACTTTTTAAAATAATTATTAATGATTTAAATGATTTATGAAATAGTTGATCTCATATTTAAAGGAATTAAGCCAACATTAAAAAAATATAAACAAAGATTAATTTCAACTTTTGGAATTTGATATGCGGTCTGACTAATTAACCAGCAGTTTAATTGGTCATAAAGGTAAATTAACAAAAATATATATTTCAATAATATTTCTGTTCCTCTTCATAAAATATAAACTTATAATACCCTAAATTCGAGTTTACCTTCAATATATTTTTCAAATATATCATATACAGTAATCAGAGTCGAGTTTTGTCCTTAATATAGTGTTAAGCTCAAATATTATATTAAATACAACAAATTGATCATTACCTCTCTCTGAAACTACCTTATATTCTCTATTTGTTTCCTTACTAAAGAAACGTGCTATTACATTGGGTTTCACGTGATATGAACAGAAACTCGTCTTTTAATAAAATCTCCTAAATTTTGCATTAATATTTCATTCAATTTAGAAAATATCTCCCCGTGGCGCATTGTGGTGCTGCTTGGCTAATTGTTTGAAGTTTTCTGTTTAATTATCTTTCCTATTAGAGTGGCGTCATGTGATCAACGTCTAAGTGGCATCCAGTGCCTGGCTGGGATGAAAAAATCATTTACTCTCCCACTCCACTAGAGAGGTTTCTACAACTGCAGTATGGACGTCTTTTACTCTTTATGTTAATTCTGGATGGACTCTGTTTCTGTAGAAGTGGAAACTGGATACATTTAACTAGTGTTGTTAATGAAGAACTGTTAATGAAGAAAAAAATAACTCAAACATAAATCCCTGACGGGAATTCTTTGTGAAGATATCGACTAGGAAACTATTGATGCTGAAAATGGAGAGGTTGTCATTTTATATATTGTAATGTAATACCATTGTTATGTTAGCAAGCCAACATCCCACCTAAACTGAAACCTGGAAAACCTAAGGAAGATCCAGCATCATTTAGACCTGTGTCATTGTTATGTTCCATATCGAAAATCCTGGAAAGGCTTGTGCTTGGGAGAATCAAGGCTTTCTTACCAGAAAAGGATTTTCAACACGGATTCAAGAACGATTGTTCTACATCTACGTACCTACAGAAATTAACCAACTTCATTAGAGATGGTTTTTCAAACAAGCCAAGGCATTTAAAGACAGTCTTATGTTCCATTGATATTAACAAGGCCTTTGATTCTATTTTGAGAAAAATATTATCAAAGAAAATTTTTCAGTCCGAGATCATGGGGAAGCTTAAACTTTGGATAACAAATTTCTTAAGTGGACGAAGGGGACATGTATGCCTCGGAGGACTGAAATCAGTCTCGCGTCTTCTCCCAAACGGTGTCCCCCAAGGATCTCCTTTATCCCCCGCCTTATTCAATTTATACCTGGCAGACCTCCCGTCGTCGGAATCCAATAACGATGTTCTACTCACATATGCAGACGACATTGTTTTGGCCTCGCGTGATCGGGATATCCAAAATGCTACAGAAAGATTACAAATTAACCTGGACCGACTCAACGCCTGGGTAATGAAGAAACGACTCATGATAAATTCCAGAAAGTCGGTCACGTCTATGTTTACTTCGGACAAAAGGTTGAGGAAGATGACTGCCAAGTTAAAATTGGACAACATTGAAATCCCCTTCACCAAATGTCAGAAGATCCTGGGCGTGACACGATACACTATGTTTGTCACCACTTCGCGATGAGCGAACCGAATCTGTTTAGCAGGATCAGTGACCTGCTTTTTATAATTTCTTACGTTTCCACTGCCACTGGTTCGAAAATAAACTGTCCACTCAGACATGCGTATTTCTTTAACTTTAGGGTCTCAGCCTTCTCCGAAGCATAGCCTGGAATAGTTGCTGTCGTTGTAAAGTTGGATGAAGAGAAACCATTGACTCAGGTGGCGTCCCAGGCAAGGTATTTACAGCTTTCCCGTGGAAGAGAGTGGTTCCGTCGTGTCTTCGGTTTGCTTGAGCAAGTCCAAGCGGCTCCAATTGGACAGAAAATCCAGCAGCCTCAAGTCCCCAAGCAGTAACTCCGTTGATTTTGGCGTGTCTAGGACTCCTTCCAACACTTCTCCGTCAGGAAAGAGCGTGAAGACATTTCGCGTCGACCATTCCTTCACATCTACACCGATAAATTGTGCAAACATCCATTCCGAGGCGGATGGAAACCTCAATCCTCGTCGCTTCGTCATCTAATAGTGTCTCAAGTGAGATGCATGGCAATGCTCTGAGCCAGGCTCCGCTCTCGTTCGTCGATGCAGAAGCCAGACAAGCCAGACGATGCTGATCAAGCACAGGTTTTATCTCTTCTATGATCTTTGAGCATTTTTTTAACATTATATTTCTGAAAATTTATCTCTTTCTCGAGAATTTCTTTGAACGATTCAATAGCTAATTCTATACTGCACGAAATTAGTGATGTAAACTTTGCTAAATAAAATTATTTTATTTTTAACAAAAAACACTTAAAAGCTGCTAAAGTTCAATTTAGTCAAGTCCGGTCTCTCGGAATTGAAACCCCAACTCAATGGGCCATCTCCTTTCTGTAATATCTTTTTTCTGACATTTATTTTTTATTAACCCTCGATAAACCGATAGAAAAGTTAACAGTAAACAACTAGTTTAGTGTATCCAGTTTCCTCTGTTACAGAAACAAAGTCCTCAACTTAAAAATTGCATCTGGAACCAGCATAAAAGGTAAAAGACGTCCATTCAGTTGTGAAAACTTCTCCAGTGGAGTGGTGGAGATAAAATGATCTTTTTTGTGTCAGCCTGGAACTGGGCGTTAGATGAGATAGGTGGATAACAAGTCAGTCTATACATTCATACTCAGACCGAGGAAAGAACACCAGGCAAAGATGAGGTCGCTGTTAAAATGCATCTGGATCACGTGATAATGGTCTTGGATTATTAAACAAAAAAATAAAACGAATTATGGCATTTAAAATCAAAAGAGGAAAAATGGCAAAAAATGGCATCTATAACTTAAGTAAACAGTTTTAATACATTTTTATGTAATTTAACTCATCAGGAGCCGTTAGTCCAACTCAGAAAAAAGGGAGCAACGAGAAGGCCATACAAGATCTCGTTGAAAGGACTGTACAATAAGTGTGACTGTACACCAATAAGTCTCAGATCATTAGCTCTCGTCGGAGACTTTTTGGACACGACCTGAGGTTAGGCCCGACATCCCCCCGAATAGTACCATGGAAGATTACTACTCTTCCCATGTAAAACGCGTTTGTGGAAGGCCAAGAACAACCCTCCCAGTCGTTTTACAAAACGATCTGAAAGCCGTGAAGAAAACATTGACATCTGGTAACGACCTGTACACACTGAGAAATCTGGCTAAGAACAGAAAAGCCTGAAGCAAGTTAACTGTTTTTCATATTTTTGCTATCATGAAAGTGATAATTACAAAATAGATTAAAACAAATTCATGAACATTCAATTCACTTTTGTTTCTTAACAAACCCAGACATCAAAAGATGAATCCTGTTAGAATATTCGCGTGGCGCCATGTGGTGCTGCGTGGCTAATTGATTGAAGTTTTCTGCTCTTATCTGTTCCTCCTCTCTCTTTTTATTAGAGTGGCGTCATGTGATCCACCTGTTTAGGTGACGCCCAGTGCCAGGCCAGCACGAAAAAGGATCATTTGCTCTTCCCCACTCCACTGGAGAGGTTTCCACAATGGACGTCTTACCCTTTATGCTAATTCCGGATGGACTCTGTGAAGTGGAAACTGGATACACTTAATTAGTTGTTTACTTTAACTTCTTTCTCGGTGTATCCGGGGTTAATAAATTAAATTAATCAGAAAACCGTTCTATGCGCAATAGACAATGCTAAGCTCTCGACTTTATTGTCGAGGAATCTCGATCAGAAAATATTTCAGATTGACATTCCTAGGAATTTTAAACTTAGTAGGCTAACTTTCTTATTGACTTGTCTGCCTTGAAAACATTCGATCAGTCTTTTGGCTATTTCCTGATGATGAATTCCAGGGTTCACCACTATCCTCATTACTTTTCAACTCATTCTTGGCTGGCATTCCGATACCGAGGGGAGAAAACGATTTTGTCTTAGCTTATATAGACGACATCGTTTTGACATCACGGGATTAAGACGTCCAGACAGATACGGAGAGAACACATCCATATTTACACTAGAAAATAAAATGTTAAACTAGTCAATTGGAAAAATTAGCATTTAAGAAAAATCCTGTTAGTGATCTTTGATATTTCTCAAGGCATGTCGGACTGTGTTAAATTTAGTGATATCCCTTTGCTTACGGTGATCTTGGACTACAATTATTATTGCGAATATTTAAAATATATGTGAGTTATTTTTTTAAATAAAAAGTCGTTGCAATTCATAAAGCAATGGCCTTCTGGTTTAACATAAAGTCTGATGACATTGGATCTGAAGGTATGTATGTCTGTTAGTCAATGATATTAATGATGTTTGACCTAAAATGCTTTAACCAATTTAACTTTCTGATCATAATAAATTATAATTTTTTTATTTTATCAATTATGTACTTATTAGATATTTGCAAATTGAGGATTACAATAATTTTTAATAATTTCTTTTAACAAAAAGCTAATATGTCGCGTTATTTATTCATTCACATGTGTGACAACATAATTCTCGCTCGTCATCCTGAAAGGGAATAGCTACGCAGTCAGGGCGGGCAATATAAGACCATTTGCTCACTTTCTTTCCTTAATAAATTGAATTTCATTTTAAAAAAATTTTATTTAGTAACGATTTTTAAATTAAAGAAAACATCATACACTCGCCCGGGCAGCAGAAAGTTTTGGCACGCTTAAGACAGAGGGTGATAGAGTAAACGCCTTGACTGCATGGCGATTCCCTCAACGAATCCTATCGAGATTGCTTTAAAATAAATATTAGAGGTAACTGAGATTTCCTGTGTTTTGTAAAAAAAGGATTCCCAAGACGAATTTCAATCCCTATTGATCTAATGAAATACGACATCGTCCAAAGTTTGTTAAGAGTTCAAGAAAGGAGAGAAAAATAGATAGAAAACGTCTTTCTGGAAGAAAGCAACCGAGATATGCTCTCGATCTTTTTAAAGTTAAATTAAAGTTGTAAATCAATAATAATAGGTAAAAATTGAAATCTCCCACCAAAAGAAGGTCGAAATGTGATTCTTTGTAAAGTTAAAATGAAATTATTAAAATCAATTATGCGTTAAAATATTGATATTTTGTTATAATAAAATTTTATGCAAAAATAGAGTTAGAAAAAAAGTGTTAAGATTCATACGTTAGGGAACACGTTTATAAATTGAAATTTTGAATAAAATATTAATGCAAAATTTAGGAGATTTTATTAAAAGACGAGTTTCTGTTCATATCACGTGAAACCCAATGTAATAGCACGTTTCTTTAGTAAGGAAACAAATAGAGAATATAAGGTAGTTTCAGAGAGTGGTAATGATCAATTTGTTGTATTTAATATAAGATTTGTCCTTAATATAGTGTTAAGGACAAAACTCGACTCTGATTACTGTATATGATATATTTGAAAAATAGATTGAAGGTAAACACGAATGTAAGGTATTATAAGTTTATATTTTATGAAGAGGATCAGAAAGTTTAGTGAAATATATATTTTTGTTAATTTACCTTTATGACCAATTAAACTGCTGGTTAATTAGTCAGACCGCATATCAAATTCCAAAAGTTGTTATTAATCTTTGTTTATATTCTTTTAATGTTGGCTTAATTCCTTTAAATATGAGATCAATTATTTCATAAATCATTTAAATTATTAAAATTATTTTTAAAAGTGAATTAGGTCGTCCTCTTGTTGGCCAATTAATGCAAAGTACTTTGATGGTCAAAGTATATAATTGCATTAATTCTTTTAAATATGGAGAAACCTTCAGAATTCATTAAATTCATAAAAATTATTTTTATTGAAGTAAATTAAACACGGATGACTAGTAATCGTAAAATATTCTCAATTTTTTGATTAATTAACTTTGTTGACTGAATAAACAATAAAAAATAAGAGAATGTGTTTCAAAGATTCAAACCCTTACAGAACAACTAAAGTCGCAAACATAATATATGTTTAAGCAACTGTGCAAGTGTTTTTAAGAGTCTGTCACTTCACTTACATCCTGCGAATCCTTTTGTATGTCCATAGAGCAAGATGATAATAGAATGAGTAGTAAAAAATAAAGACAAATGAAAAAAACTATTAAGTGTGAATAGTTCTTTTTCGATATTCAAAGTGTTAGTTGAATAAACAAGTTTTTTATCAATAATAAATTTAAAAAGTCTTAAAAATAAGCTTTATATTAAGCACAAAACTTTAGAATCAATTAAAAAGTTTAATTAAACCAAATTTCTCATAGTCATATTACACGCTTCAAAAATAATTACTAATTAACTTAAGCATATAAGCAAATTTATAAACGATTTTTTGGCCATTTTGATAAATGAATTTTCTGTTTTTTTCATTGTTTTGTGCTTTTGTGGGTAGTTTCTTTTTAAACAGTTTTAGATAACAGGTTCTTAACAAAAGAATTCGATATCGGCATTGTTATTGACTACAACTTTGTTTCATTTAATATTTTATAATAGCAAAGAACATTCGGCTTTAATCATGCCAATATAGAGAATTACATAATTAAGATGTTCAGGTTGTCTCAAAAAGTATGCAATTACTCATATTTCAGTATTTTGGCACACTCAAAATAGAATTATATTTAAAAAAATTTATTACACAAACGATGTTACCCCAAACGATTTTACAAAGCAGTTGCATACGCAATAATAAAAACTATTTAATGGGGTTGACGCAGTTTTATTTTTTGAGTAATTATTCAAACTAACTTTCAGAAATGGTAATTTAAAATCAACTTCTGGTGGAGTTATAATGGGATCGCATTGATAGGAACTGTTTGCACAAAAACGCGGTAGGAATTGTTATGAAAAAATTCACCGATGAAAAGACTTCAGAGGTTATGTCTCATGAGTTATTCCACGTGCTTGGGTTTAATCACGTCGGCTTCACTCAGAGTAATTGTAATAAAAATTGTTTAATGAATCCTACTTTTCATGACAACGCGTATAATTTTAATAATTTTTAGACATGTATCAAAATTAACAATCGACACTGGGCATAAACTAGAAAACACATGGTGGTGCTTTGAAACAGGTAATGACTTTTTTTAATTTTTGTCGCTGTTTATGATAGTGCTCCCGATAATGAAGGGACAACCTCCAATGAGTCGAATGGAGTTAATTTCTGGATTTTCTATTTGTTTTTTATTACCCTCCAACTAATCAATGACCTTTCTTCTTTTCTTGGTACTATTAGTTATATATAATTTAGGATCTTAATTAGATTACTTCTCTTACTAATTATCTAATAATTTTACTAATAATAATAACAATAAATTTATTTTGCTATTTTTTGCCATGTTTTTCGATTATCCTTTCCGTTAATCTTCTCCATCCTTTTCGCTTTCGTGCTCGTTTCTTGATTTCATCCAGATCTTCTGCATCCATCAGTTGCCCCAGATCACTGCGTAATCTTCCGCAAGTGTCTATAAAAAGCAACTTCTTGAACGTCCTCTAAATGCAGGAGAAACAGTATGACCGAAAAATTCTTCATATCGGCATTGTTTGATGTTTGTTCACCATCCGATAATAAAACTATAATTATCTTATTTAGAGTTTTTTAGCTTAAAATTTGTGGAAGCCCATTGAGAGACGTTGGTTTATATTATTACTTTAAAATTAATATTTAAACGCACGTTCACACAACCAAATAATGTTATATTGACTAAGGTGCCGTTCATGCTACACGATTTAAGATCTTTGCTTTACGACAACTGTAGATCTTCTAGGTCCTCTGTAAAAAATGATAACCAAAATTATCACAAAATACTTGTGTATAACGAGTGACAAAATCTTTAAAAATTATACATTGAGAATTTTGTAAATATTGTTACTTTTATCACTTTCGCGTTGTTTAATCATTTTTTACATAAGGCAATTTCTTATATGTAAACCCAAGTAGGATCATCTTATATTCAAATCATGAGGACCTACAGCCGTGGATTTGTCCAAAAATTAAAAATTATCGAAATTGTGATTTTTATATTAATGTTAAATGAGATTTAAAAATCTATTTGGCATCATTAATCTGTATTGACACGTAGAAATACTCTCATTATAAAATAAGTAGAAATTCAAGTAGCGTCTTGAAATAAATTCTCTTAGTAAAAGCTATTGTGATGTCTCCTTTATATACACTCAGCTAAATCTCTTTTTCGCATCATATTTTTATTTTCTCCTATTTCAATACAATATTCATGAAAAAATATCTCATATGCTATTTCGTTTTATGATATAAATTATTCTTATTAAAAATTTATAGTGTCATACAGTTCAACTGATAAATTGTCGTCACCAAATTGTCCCTGTGTTAAATACCATGGATAAATATCCGCATTTTGACATTTTTGCTTTAAAAATTTAAAATGCACAACATTTTCCGAACATGGCTGCGAGACTATATTATGAGTTTTATATATGATACAATTCGTTAAATTTGAAAATCTTGTTGTGTCGATTTTTAATGATTTAAAAGTAACAAATAACGGGTTGGGCAGCGTAATGAGTTCTGGGCCAATTCATGAGGACCTGGTTCTAATCATGCTGCTGTCCTGTCGGTTGAAGGATCATTTATAATGCTCGGGGTTGACCAGTAATGTCGTAATCAGTATTTCTGCGGTTGTCTTTTGAAACTCACACACAAACAAAAAAAACGAAAAGTCAAGAACACCGTCAAAGTAATATGCCTTGTATTAATTAACATTATTGTTTTTACTTTGGAAAGAATCAATGTTACAAGACTGAATATCAAATTTGAATCAAACGCAACGTCAGTTGTGAATCCGGATTCTTGAATAATTCGAAAGTATTCATTGTTAATTTTCTCAAAGAACTGTTACAATAAGCTTTAACTGATAATTATTCCGATATGTGGCTTGTTTCTGAGATTCTTCTGTCGTATAGGTCTCCATGAGCTGAAAAGTTCCAAACAGAATACAACCAATAGTTGAATTTGCAGAGCTCTCAGAGGTGGTAGATCAACAATGGACATCATACAGTAAAGTTTTGAGGAAGCTTTTCCACATGAACTTTACTTGGTTATTGTAGTGTTGGCCAGTGGAAACCAAGACAATTGATGAGAAGCGGATAAACTGTTTTCCAGAATATTCTTGTAAAGTGACATAACGACAAATACTGAATCAGCGTCGGTAAAATTTTAAGTGACAGTGAGGTCACCATGGGAATATGTTAGGAGGTGAATAAATTGAGAACCCTATTCCGGCTTATTAGATCAGTAATTTGGAGAACTAGCAAATTGAGAACCCTATTCTGGCTTATTAGATCAGTAATTTGGAGAACTAATTATATCAAAGGGAATTTATAAACATAAATTAATTTGATCCATTTCCAAGTTAACAAATTTATTTACTATTTTGTAGCAACTGATTTATCATGAGAAACATTTTAGAACTGAGATTCGAGACTACCTTTCAAAAACTCAAACTGATTACATAGCAATGAGTCATGGTTAAAAGTTAAGAATGATTCATAATGACAACCAATATAGTATTCAATCTGCTCTTATTAAAGTGATTTCCTTGATTCCGAAGCAAGTAAATTTTCCATTCTTGATAAAAATAAAATTCTAGAGTAAAAATCAATTTTATATTTCAAGCATCTGTTAATAAATAGGGTAACCATATTATTTGAAATGTTAATTATTTTAAGTTAAGTGCACTCCCTCGTACCCATAAGCATATGAATATTTAAGTTTTCGCTTATGTCGTGCTCTTCACGTCCTAATAGTTTTCTCCATTTAACTTTTTTCACGTGTGATTCCACAGTTACACGAGGTAGTTGCAATTGTAAAAGAGGTTGAATATGCAGACTGGGAGTATGATAAAAACATCTACATTATTGGAGATGTGTCAACCACCAACATGATGTAATATAATCAAAATTCACAAAAAATGGTAATCGATCAAAATATTTTTGACATTTTTTCATTTGAGGCTCTCCTCCGAGTTAAAACAGGGTGGCCCCTCAAGTCCTTCCTATTCTTCCTTGGCATAGAGAAAGATAATAAACTACTCAGTTCTCTCTAAACTTTTGTTATTTTGACGACTCAGTCCAGATATTCCTCACGATCTTGAGTTTTGATCTTGCTTTGCCTGGCTTTGGAACTGAATTCGGATAAGTGGTAAATCTCCCGATATGATTTTTTTTCACAGCAATCTTGGAGGAATTTCTACTTCTGTCAAAAAATCCCAATCATTTTGAGCAATGGGGATAGTTCTGAATTACAGGCAACAACTATTGGAAGGAACGCTGGATCGTTTATGTTTATTTTTCCCAAAGATAAATATTGTGTCATTACCGGAAACCAATTCTACGATAAGTCTTTTGGATCATTAAAGTTTTGGTTAATAGTGGCGAAATTGGATGAACATCGTCTCTGTCATTTCAAGTAGCTCATTTCCACGCTACGGCCGAGATGAGACTAAATCCAGTGCTACGCCTGTGCTATCTATCTTCTTGTTTCAAAGATTGTTGATGGTGATATTCTCAGATGTGCTAGAGCAAAGGTTCTCAAATTCGGTCTCTGGGATCCATCTTACGTCTTTATATTTCTGTTATTTTTATTTTTAAATAATATAATAATTAATTTTTTTAATTAAAATAACTTGTTATGTTCATCATGTCTTCTTACAACAAGAGTTGTCGTAAAATCAATGTAGAAAATAAAGGCATTTTAAAAAGTTGGAAATTCAATTTTTGTTATCAACGTTAGTGGAAAAGCAGAGAACTGGATAAGAAAGTGATTCAAATTTTTTGCCGATGAGTGTTTCATAGTTCAATTTGACTATAGAAAAGAGCATCACTCAGTGGAATTAATGTCAAAAAGTCTATACAATTACCAGAGTACATATGTTTATAATTTTGCAGAATTTAGAGCTTCAAAGTTATCCTTTGCGTTTGACTGCTCGAATGATGTCTTGGAAAAACTTGTAGTATTTATAAGAGATATAACTGAACATGAGGGTTTTTGAAGAATTTATTTGTCCTCATTTCATTGATGTGCAAAAGAAATATATGTTTTCTTAGAAAATTTTCAAATTATTAAAGAAAATAAATTAAAATTTCCAACAAGATTTCTATTTACAGATGAGCTCAGTTATGGTGGGCATAAAGTCTGGCTTTTCGGTTTATAAATGGGATCACAAATAATGTCCATTGATCTTTCGTTTAATTCATCAAGATAATCTCATTTATTAACATGAGGAATGTTTCAGAAACAGTTGTGGATCTTGTCATTTGGATACGTACGAACGCACTTTTTATAAAAAAATTAATTCCTATTGGGATGGATTAGCTCTGATTATGGAAATGTTGTTTTTATTCTCAATGTAGGTGACTAAGCAGGTCTTTGTTGTTATTATTTTTAGATTCTATCTGTTTGCTTAAATTATGAGATTTTTCGAAGCTTATGATGACAAATGACTTGCAGATTAATCAAATTGTTGGTTTGCCTCCACATGTCAACACAAATATAAATTTGCAAGACAGGGCTTGATTATCATTTCTCAGATGTGCAACGAATGTCAGCAATTTCCAGTTATTATACATTATTACAAAAATGCTTCATTTGTGAAGTATTCAGAAATTTTAGAGGACTTATGCAATTTGAAGGTCGATTTCAAGTTGTTGATACATAATTTTAGAGCTTAAAAGATGGATTATCGTTTATGAAACTTACCGTATGCTTTTACTGTCAGTGTAACTTTTATTTATTTAACCATAAATTTGAGTTTTTTATTTATTTAACCATAAATTTATAAATTTGAGTCGTCATAGCCAGAAATTTGAGTCAATTTTCTTGCCATCCTGAGAGGGAATAGCCACGCAGTCATGGCAGCCAATGTATGACCAATTGTTCACTATTATCATTAATATGTACAACGACTAAATTATAATGATTTGATTACAAAATAAAATTCATATTTCTTTTTCGTCCCTGAACACTTATTAATAATAACAACAGCCTTTTCACGAGAGCCATAATATTTATAGCTCCGCATAGGCAGGACACACACTTTATTTAAGTAAAGAACAGTTAATTTTAACTAATCGTAGAACCAAGGTGTGATCTTCACTTGTTTTTTTCTTTTTCTTGTGTGTGGGTCCTTTCTAGACAATCCAGTTATGCAGTGAGTATCCACTGATGACGGCGTCACTCGTCAAACCCTTTTAGCATCGTAGATGCGTGGAACCTTCCACCAGGTGAACAGCAGCGAGAACGAACCCGTAACCTAAGTCACTTTAGCCCGACACCTAACCACTATGCCACCAGGCTCGATCATATTTGGCCGTAAGCACCCGTTCTCATCCGTCATGGAAGTTAAGCGGTTATACACTGTGTTAGTACTTGGCTGGGTGACCGCATGGGACACATTAATAATAAAAAAATTCACCAGGATATTTTCCAATAACAGGCTTAACCTTTACAATGACCTGCTTGATTGAACATAACAGATGATGACACGTCAGTATTTTTTAATTAAATACGTAGAACACATACACAATTCAGTCTGCGAAGGATTGACTATCTAAATATTTCTTTTTTGTTAATAAATCGTTTGTTCAAAATTAAAAAAATAAAAATTTTGACTTTATTTACATAAAATTAAAATTCGACTTGATTGACACTTTCCAAAATTTTGAAATTTTTTACTTTATAACTTTGATACAATATTTTTGATTAACAATCACATTTTATAAGTTTTAAACAATTTTAAAGAACACGTGGATTTTTAACTTACTTATCGATTTGTCCCCTAGTATAGATAATGTAGTTTGATGGTTGAGAGGTAATATCTATGCTAATGGTCCCGGGCTAATTCCCATAGCTTCTATTTCAATGCTCTATCCATTTATTTGTTTAATTAGCGTGGTCTCTCCAGAGACAACCATGTCAAGAGGGAATTTAAAATCATTTACTTTTCTTCATTCAACTGAATCACGTTTTAAGAAGTTCCCACAACTTTTTTCTAGTTATTAATTAATACAATATCTGTCATTTACGTTTTGTGGTAAAAAACTCATAAAATTCATAATTAAAAATTCAGGTTTGCTAACAATTACATGGGGCTTAGTCATCTGTTAAAAATAATTTGCTGATACAATCGTAAAACCTTGCGACATCTAAAAGGAAAGATATTCTTTTCAGATACTTTTAGTGTTCGTATAAGTGAACCGTTAATAGTTACCAAGCTTATCTTTTCTCTACACGATGAGTCACCCTTCCTTGTTATTTTTATTTGAAGAGAACACTTATCAATTACAATTTACACCAAAGACATGTTTAAAACAGATTTCTACAAAAAATAATGACTTTTTTCACTTAAATTTTCTCATTGCAATAGTGGACAATATATAGGTTTTTCCTATTGCTTCGTCAATCAACAACGACTATAGTCAGTCAATCATTAATGACACTTTTTTAAAGTAAGTACTACCCCGTTGCCATAATCACGAAAAATTCCTAGGGTTTCGCTCGTGCAGAACACACACTTTATTTAAGTAATGACACTTTGTCAATCAATATCGATACTTTGTCAATCAATAACGACAATAGTCAATCAATACGATACTGGAGCAGAATAAAAACGATTTTTTATATTTAGTCGAATTTCAACCTCAAATGACGGATTAAACAAACAGGAAAATGAAATAAACAATTGCAAGAAAAGGCTTAAAATCTCAAATGAAGTCAGAGAACTCGCTATTAACAACACTAAGAATAATCTTGTCAATTCTGATATCTCTGAGTTATGGGGTCTTCCTCGTAGAACTGTATGTACAATTCTTTTTTCACAATTGAAGGATGGAAAGATCAAATGTTGCAAAAACAATCTTGGCCGGGATCATAGAACAATCTTGACTGCTGATCAGAAAAGACTTTGGGGGCGTTGAAAATAAAAGTGGAGATATCAGTAAGTACAAACACCATCAAATGAATTTCAGTACAGTGAAAACTCTCAACATTGTTCCTGAGAGAAGAAATTGTGAAAGAATCATTAAGACAAGATTGGAATATGGGACAAATTTCCAAGAAATTTTATTTGACGTTGGGGATAGCCGAATAGTCTTTATAGACGAAGTAGGAATTGTGGATCCCTACTTTGTCATGGACAACTAAAGGAATTGTGGATCCCTACTTCGTCATGGACAATGCTAGGATTCACCATTACAATGGACTCAACGGAGTAATCCAATCTCACAACCTCAAGATACTAAATCTTCCTCCATACTCACTATTCCTTAATCCATTGAGAATGTGTTCTCAAATGGAAGAATTCTGTAAGAGAGGAGCTGCTATTGATGATTTACAGCTAAGACATCTCTTTTGAATTGATTACACTGAAGACTGGAGAATACTTCAGAAGATGAATGAATACATTATGAGAGAAGTTAATAGTGAAATTATCGATGAATGAATAATTTTTTGTGTTTAACTGGTATTGTTGTAAAAATTAATTTTCTTGCGTTATTGATTGACTATTGTCGTTTTCGATTGACAAAGTGTCGTTATTGACTGACTATTGTCGTTAGTGCTTGACTAAGTGTCGTTAGTGATACAAGTCCTTCCGCAGTTGAAGTCTCATCCTGAAACCTCATTCCTCATATTTCATTTTGCTTTGTGATGTAATAATCAAGGATCCCATCTCCCTTCAAAAAGTTCGTCATTCACGTCTATACTACTTTTCAATCGACAATAACAGTAAATTCCAAGTCCATAAAGGAGCGAGGAATGATCTTAAATAAAAATGTCTCCTCTTTTAGTTTCCAACTACTAACTAAAGGGATACTTACTCATATTTCAAGAATATATTACTTGAAGTTTCATAATTTTCGACAATTGAATTTTTGTGAACAAAGTAAACTTAGAGACAATTTTCTTGAAGTAATAAAATGATGTCGTAGTATGATGATTTCGATCTATAACCCCTGTGACATTTAAAGTTTCGTAAGCCCAGAATGTTGGCCATGGATTCCTGACGTCTCAACAGCAAATGGACAAAAAGTGATCCTCCAAAATGCTTTGCTACTTTCTTCTCTTCTGATCCTCAGTCTGCTTAGAAGCATGACCTAGATTCGAGACTGAAGCGGCCAAATTTTTCTGAGATTGTGTATCAGCAGCCTTCCAAACCAGGTTCCGACCATTAGCATCCCGTCGGGGTGTTTGTCATCTATTCGGTCAAACCAGTTGGCTCCAAAATTCAGTTGAAGAGGAAAGTGCGTTTTTCAATTCATGTTGAGACAGACATTCAATGTACTTATACATTGGTCATACGCACGTGTCATTAAATTATAAAATCTTTAGACAATATAATAGGCAAATCGATGACGTCTATAATATGAAAAACTATTAACATATCAAATTAACCAAAATATCAAAAACATGGTCATGATTTTTTTATCATATAAAATTAATCAATTATTATCAACTACAATAGTCACATTGGTTGGAGGCATTAACATGTAATTATATGTTACTATCAGCTAATACATAAGGTTTCGTTCAAATACCAGCAGCCCACACTGTTCATAAATCCGATTCCCTATACGACTTAAGAATTCCAGCGTCGCATGAATAAAGTATATTCAAACGAGTTCATCCAATTCTTACAGCCACTGGTTGTATATTTAACCCAAATGCACACAAAGACAGTAAATACAAAATAAGTAAATAGACTAAATCAATCCAGCAGATTTAAGATGTTCCCGTGTGATGACATCAACCACATCCATAAACACGACAGTCACATTATTAGTATCAGTAGCACACAAGTAATGAGTGTAGACATGTCTCCCATCACAACAGTCTAAAAACTTTCTCTTTATAAACCCCCTCACAACCAACTCATCCTTGTCATCCCCTCTAATAAACCCCCAAATACCCTCAAAATCAGGAAAAGTCTCGCAATAGAGTGCGTCATTATGATTTGACTTTCAAAAAGATGTCGTATTTGTTCAAAAATAGAATCACCGACTTGCCCTTAAAGATATCGTTGTTAACGATGGAATCAAACAACTTCAAACTCTCTTGCATTCGATTCTGCATTTTATGTTAAAACTACCACGGTAGGGTCCTCCAACAACATCAGGTTGTACTCGGACAGGGAAGCCACAAACAAAACGGCTGTCACATCGCTGAAGCAGTGTATCCACTTCTTCCGTTCAGATCTTTGTCCCCCAACGTCCAGGATTCTGCGGTTACCATGGAAATCACCGGAAGGAAATGTTGTTAAAGATAAATTGAATATCAGTCAGCCCAGTTGTCTTCACTCTTGTCCTAAGCACGTGATCGACCGTTGGGATGTAGTCTGGCTTACAAATCTCGTCCAAACAATCAAAGTAGCTAAAATCACAGAAAACTTTACTATTCCGCCGAATCATTAAGTTGAAACTCGTTAGAACGAGAGACACAGACTCTGACTCCCTCATCTTTCCAAAGCTGGCAAATCAGGGGACTGATTTTCTCAAAGCTTGGTGCCGCTTGTCCCTGTGGAAGAGACAGTAGACGTTCGGCATAGTCCTAAAGAAATTAACAAAATTGACAAAACAGCACTTTCTGGAAGAGTATAGCTGATTTTGAGCTGAGACATTGCCATCAGTACGGTCACCATGCTCTGGAAAACATTGGAGTGGACGATTTTCTTGTGCGATAAAAGATCTGATTCGGTGTATTCGGTAACGTGTATCTGCTTTATTTGTTTGAAGATTGTGCTTTTACCAGATTCACCAGGACCTGTAGTTTATGCGGAAAAATACCGAGTAGAAGTATGTTAAAATTTCTTTTCACTTCATTAACAATGCTTTTTAATCGCTTTTCAGCAGCAAATCTCCGTTTTTGGGCAACAAGAAAATCTACACTATTTATACAACCCATCTAATGTTTATTTAGCGGTATTATGTCTTATATAATATAATTTATTAGAAAATTATTGATAAATTAATTATAATCTTTAATTCAATCTTACAAAATATTTTATTAAATTTATTTTTTAGACTTTTGGAATCTAATTCCCCAGAATAATCTTAACTTCTCTAAGGAAATTATCGAAAAGATACAAGACGTCGACTCAAAAAATCAAGAATTTATACGGCCAAACTATCCAACCTTAATGGTGAAATTACAGAGTTAATCAACAAGAGGAAATTGGACCGATGAAACAAAACGTTCAATCTCCTCAGGTGAAACCGATTAAAATCAGTACATCTGATGTAGAAAAACTCATTAAAACGCCAAAAAATCTCCTGCCAAAGGGGTTGATGGAATCAGCATTTTGCGTTTAAAGCACCTGGGAATGCAAGGATTCAAGGAAATAACAAACATAATCTCTGTGTCCATCAACAACTGCCCAAGTCCTGCAATATAGAAAAAATCAAAAATAATTTTAATCCTGAAACTCAAACAAGATCCTTCGGATCCGGGATCTTTCAGACCAATTTCACTACTATCTGAAGTATCGAAAATTTTTGAACGTGTTGTATTGAAACTAATATCGGAATATCTTCCCTTCCCTGATTTTCAACATGGCTTTTGGTCACAATCCTTCACTCAACACATCTCACTACCCTAACTCATTATATCGCTGATGGTTTCAACAATTATAATCCTCCCTATCCTTTCATCGATTGACTTAACCAAGGCGTTTGATCGAACATAAAGGCGCGTCCTAAGTAACAAAATTCTTGCATCTCGAATTCCTCCAAGTTTTCAGAATTGGCTAACAAAATCTAGTCGCAACAAAGTATTTATTCTAAAGTCCTTTTCAACTTATTTGTTAATGTTATAATTCATATTTTATCTCCCACAGTAAAATTATATTTATTATTATGAACATTCATGTTCCTGTTCATAGCTTTGTAATAACTCAATCTTCTACAATCGGTTTGGTTTACAAGTTGAATCTTTCGCATTCAGTAACAAATTGTCTGAGTGGGAATTATCTACATATAGATTTTAAATCGAATTACGTAAATTTTCATAGATTCTGGAGTCGAACAATCACACACTTCTTTTACAGACTAAAATTGGTCTGAGAAATGCGAATCTATAAAAAAATAAAGGCGACATACTACATATGTCAATGACCGTTAAAATTTATTTGAAATTCTGATTTACTTTTGAAATTCTTTTCAGATCTATTAGATCAATCAGTAAACTTTCATTTGGACAAGAAGCAAACACATGGTGATTTATATCTCCAGTCTACAATTTAAAGAAATCTTAAACTTTTAAAGGATGAAAATTTGCAAACTTGACCAGTTCTGATAATTTCATTCTTGACATTAAAGTATCTTTGTCGACATTCATATTCAATTTTATTTACTCCTCCGTGTGAAAAAATTGTGTAATGATTTCGTAACGTGTTTCATTTCAGTTTCATTAGCCAGGGATGTGACTAACTTGGTTCAGTGTAATTAAGATACAGTCTGTATGTTTATTGCACATTTTCAATACCTTTCATTAATATAGAAAAATTCTCTATCTTTGTAACAAGTCTATATTTTCGGTGCCTCAGAAGATTTTCGAAAAATTAATTATCCAAAGCATCGTTTAAAATTTCTTATTCTACGCAGTCTTTCACAAAACCCTTGTGAGACATATTACAACAAAATACTCTTCCACGCTAAATATCACGCTAGAATTTAATAAATTTAATTTATTAATTCCTGATACACCGAGAAAGAAGTAAAGTTAACAACTAGTTAAGTGTATCCAATTTCCACTTTTACAGAAAGAGTCCATCCGGAATCATCATAAAGGGTAAAAAACGTCCATACTTGCAGTCATGGAAACCCCTCCAGTGGGGTGGAGGAGAGCAAATGATCCTTTTTCGTGCAAGCCAGGTACTGGACGCCACCTAGACACTGGATCACATGACGCCACTCTAATAGAAAGAGAAAGAGGAGAAACATACGAACAAACAGAAAACTTCAACCAATTAGCCACGCAGCACCACATAGCGCCGAGCGGAGAACTTTATGTGAACCCAATGGTAATATGTCACATGGGCCAAGCGTTACCTATGGGCAGCCTGTTACATTAACCTTGAACCAAGATTAACTTCAATTAATTTTATAAATGATTTATTAACCACAAAAAAATTAAATTTAAGTAACTTTTTTTAGTCAACTCATTAATACAGTCGATATTTCTCCTTTCGAATTTTTTATCTATCAAATTAAACTATTTAAAACTACCTCCACGCGATTATTCGATAAAATATTAATATTTCTGCAACTGGATAATACTGAGACTCAAACTTATCCAGTCGCAATGAGGGATTTGTTCCAAAGTTCTTTTTAACCCGAACCTATTTATTAATGTTTTTGATTTATACTTTATCTCCCATGTTAAAAGTATATTTACTATTATGAACATTCATTTTCCTGTTCATAGCTTTTTAATAATTCGAATTTTCTTCAATCGATTTAATTTCGAAGTTGAATTTCTTCGCATTCGGAAACAAATTATCTGACTGGGAATTATCTAGATATAAATTTTTTAAATCAAACTACGTGATTTTTCAATAGATTCTGGAGTCGAACAATTAACCAAATCGTCAATTTGTTCTGGAATCGCACACTCATCACTTAAATTATCTAAATGGTGATTTAGATCTCCAATCTACAATTATAAAAAATCACGAACTTTTAAAGGACGCGAAAATTTGCAGACTTTACAATTTCGAATGACTTTTCTGATAATCTCATTCTTTACAGTGAAGTATCCTAATTTAACAGGATTAAATCACGATATAAATCGGATATATAAAATTAAATGTCGGATAATCCAATGAGGGACTCATCCTCACCTTTGTCGGTCTGGGATCACTTAGTTAGATGAGAACTTTTATTTCTTTCTTTTTGACCCAGTGATCCGACATTAATAATAATAATGTCGGATAATCAAAAGACCTTTTCAAGGTCGAAAAATGTAACAGGCTGCCCATGCGTTACGCGCCGCCCATGTGACATAATAGCATATACTTTATCAAAAAAACATTTAGAATATGAAATAGTTGCTTACAGAGATTCTGATCACGTATTGTAATTTCTGATTGCATTGTGATTTTTACTTTTAAAATAAATATAAGATCTGAAGTTAACACCATGATAATAAAAAAACTTGACTTTTACAAAAGTTGACAAATAGATTAAAGGTAAACACTTATATGTCATGACAACCCTTACATAAATTAAAAATTTTTAATTTTTATAACATCATATAGCCATATTTCAACATAAAATATTTAAGATTTAAATAGGTCATTCATATATTAATTTCAAAGAATTATTTATAATTGACTAGTAAACACATTGCTCAAATCCATTAAGAAACTCAATTTATACCGAAATGAATAGGTATTTCAACAAGATATTAACCCTAAAAATACTTCAAAAATAACAAGAAAATGGACTGAAGATCACAATGTAAATATACTTATTTGCCAAGTCTTTAATCCTATAGAAAATATTTGGAAAAATTAAAGACTAATATTAAATGCGAAATCCAACGAATATTTCTGGTTAAAAATCAATTTGCAGGGAAGAATGGTATAATACATTTTCAAGACATAAAAATTAATTATAAATCATAAAAAGTCGTGATTCTTCACAATGGTCTTCCCACAAAATATTAGTCCGTAATTTTACCTAATGTTGCCATGACTTTTTTTCACAATAAATTTCATTTAATATTTTTAAATGGTTAAAAAGTCTCATGACATATTTGCTCAATTCAGATATATCTTTTTATTATATAAAACAACTTTTTAAATTAATGAGAAAGATTATTTTTTGTATAAATAATAATCAGATTTTACTTATGGTTGCCGTGACTAATTTGTCCCACTGTATGTGTATTTGTAAGTTTATATTTTATGAAGAGAATAATAAATTTAAAGAAATATAAATTTTGTTAATTTGTATTTCTGACCAATTAAACTTAAGGTTGATTAGTCAGACCACACATCAAATTCCAAAGTTGATATTCATGTAAAAAATAATTAAATTTAAGTTACTTCAAGTTTCTGCTTAGCCAGTTGTGTTACATATTTGTTTAATGTTGGCTTAATTCCTTAAATATGGTTTAAATTATTTCATGAATATTTTTAAAAAGTGACTTAGGTCGTCCTCTTGAAGAACAATTATAGTAATTTGATACAGTGGATTGATGGTCATAAATTTATTTGTTTAAAACTATTATTCTTTTTTTATCTTAAAAGGTTAATTCTAATTAAAACATTCTCTATCCAATTCGTTTCCTCTTTAGTAACTATGGGATTAAACCTAATTGTCACAGTCCTTTTCCTTTTCCTCAATATATATTGTTATCTGTTTGCTCACACTATTCTCTTGAATTTCTTCATAATCAGACCGATAGTAAATATCCTTTAACCCTTCATTAAGTTTATCAAAACGCCGCGAAACATCGACTTGGTTCTTATATACAAAGTGATTTGATGGTCCAAGTAAATAATTGCAAATTGAAAATTTGAATATTTTTAATTTCTAAGGAAAATGCAGATATGTATATCTCTGTTGCAAAAAAATTACTAAATATAACATGTTTCTTGAAAATGCTGTCCGTTTATCTTTTAGGGAATTAATTTTTTAAATACTTTGAAACCTTCATAAATCATTAAATTCATAATAAATTATTTTTAGCAAGTGAATTTAACACTTGCAAGCATTCTTGCATCTTTCGCTAAAAATCTCAGTTTTGCTTCATTTTGTGATCAGCATCGATTTTTATTAAATAATTGCCTTTCTTAATCTAAATAAGATCTAATCTGATTTTTTTCAATGCGTAGTATCTCAATAAATTTGACAATATTTGGACGTGTAGTCCAATACTGGGTATTTAGCAATTTATGCCATGCTTCGAAACATTTTACTTCTTGGAATATAATTTATAACTCGATCATTACAAGACCAAAATGTTATCCGAAATAAAGGCTTTACTTTTTTAAATTGAACTTTTTTTCAATAAATGTACTTTGAAAATACTCAATGAAAGTTTTTAATTTCAATTCATTATTTAATATAATTTCCGTTTTATTTTCAATAAAAAAACTTTTTATTCATGATGGCGGCAAAAAACATAAATTTATCAATTATTTACTTATTAGATAATTGCAAATGGAGGTTTTGAATAATTTTGAATGTTTTTAAATGTATTGTTATAATATTTTGTGTTGAAATAGAGTTAGAAAATAAGTGTTAAGATACATACTTTAGGGAACACGTCAATGTTCACTATAAAATTATATTTTTGATTTGTTATATTAATGCTAAATTTAGAAATTTTATTGAAAAAATGAGTTTCTGTTCAATTCACGTGAACATCATTGTATTTGCACGTGTCTTTAGTAAGGAATCAAATAGAGAAAATGAGGTAGATTCAGAGAGTGGTTATGATCACTTTGTTGAATTTATGATTGCATTGTGAATGTTACTTTTAAATATAAGAGTTGAGCTTAACACTATGTTAGACAAAACTCGACTCTGATTACTGTATTTGATATATTTGAAAAATAGATTGAAGGTAAACACGAATTTAGGGTATTATAAGTTTACATTTTATGAAGAGGAACAGAAAGTTTAGTGAAATATATATTTTTTGTTAATTTACCTTTATGACCAATTAAACTGCTGGTTAATTAGTCAGACCGCATATCAAATTCCAAAAGTTGTTATTAATCTTTGTTTATATTCTTTTAATGTTGGCTTAATTCCTTTAAATATGAGATCAATTATTTCATAAATCATTTAAATTATTAAAAATTATTTTTAAAAGTGAATTAGGTCGTCCTCTTGTTGGCCAATTGAATACAAAGTACTTTGATGGTCAAAGTATATAATTGCATTAATTCTTTTAAATATGGAAAAACCTTCAGAATTCATTAAATTCATAAAAAGTATTTTTATTGAAGTAAATTAAACACGGATGACTAGTAATCGTAAAATATTCTCAATTTTTTGATTAATTAACTTTGTTGACTGAATAAACAATAAAAAATAAGAGAATGTGTTCCAAAGATTCAAACCCTTTACAGAACAACCAAAGTCGCAAACATAATCATTAATAAGTCCTCTATCTATGGATGCAACAGCATGTAGGTGTTGGGGAATAATGCATCGGTGTATATTCTATGTTATTTCGTAAGTAATGACAGAAGAGTTTATTATGACTAAATTCACAAAAGTAGTTGGGGCAGGTGAAAATAGATAGAAATTTCCACAGATATATGTTTAAGCAACTGTGCAACTGTTTTTAAGAGTCTGTCACTTAACTTACATCCTGCGAATCCTCTTGTATGTCCATAGAGCAAGATGATAATTGAATGAATAGTTAAAAAATATGCAAGCAAAGACACATAAAAAACTATTAAGTGTGAATAGTTTTTTTTCGATATTCAAAGTGTCAGTTGAATAAACAAGTTTTTTATGAATAATAAATTTAAAAAAAGTCTTAAAAATAAGCCTTATATTAAGCACAAAACTTTAGAATCAATTAAAAAGTTTAATTTAACCAAATTACTCATAGTCATATTACACGCTTCAAAAATAATTACTAATTAACTTAAGCATATAAGCAAATTTATAAACGATTTTTTGGCCATTTTGATAAATGAATTTTCTGTTTTTTTCATTGTTTTGTGCTTTTGTGGGTAGTTTCTTTTTAAACAGTTTTAGATAACAGGTTCTTAACAAAAAAATTTGATATCGGCATTGTTGTTGACTACAACTTTGTTTCATTTAATATTTTATAATAGCAAAGAACATTCGGCTTTAATCATGCCAATATAGAGAATTACATAATTAAGATGTTCAGGTTGTCTCAAAAAGTATGCAATTACTCATATTTCAGTATTTTGGCACACTCAAAATAGAATTATATTTTAAAAAAATTTATTACACAAACGATGTTACCCAAACGATTTTTACAAAGCAGTTGCATACGCAAATAATAAAAACTATTTAAATGGGGTTGACGCAGTTGTATTTTTTGAGTAATTATTCAAACTAACTTTCAGAAATGGTAATTTAAAATCAACTTCTGGTGGAGTTATAATGGGGATCGCATTGATAGGAACTGTTTGCACAAAAAACGCGGTGGGAATAGTAATGAAAAAATTCTCCGATGAAAAGACTTCAGAGGTTATGTCTCATGAGTTATTCCACGTGCTTGGGTTTAATCACGTCGGCTTAACTCAGAGTAATTGTAATAAAAATTGTTTAATGAATCCTAGTATTAATGTGAATGAGTATAAATTTAATAATTTTTAGACATGTATCAAAATTAACAATCGACACTGGGCATAGACTAGAAAACACATGGTGGTGCTTTGAAACAGGTAATGACTTTTTTTAATTTTTGTCGCTGTTTATGATAGTGATCCCGATAATGAAGGGACAACCTCCAATGAGTCGAATGGAGTTAATTTCTGGATTTTCTATTTGTTTTTTATTACCCTCCAACTAATCAATGACCTTTCTTCTTTTCTTGGTACTATTAGTTATATATAATTTAGGATCTTAATTAGATTACTTCTCTTACTAATTATCTAATAATTTTACTAATTATAATAATTTTGTCTAATTTCTTTATAAATTATGCAACTGAATTGGATATTAATAGCCGCGTGCCAACATGTGGTGCTTCGTAGCTAATTGATTGATTAAATTTAATAAATTAATTTCATTAAGTTATTTAATAATACTATGTGGCTAGTTTGCTCTCCGAATGACTTACGGCCAATTACGTGCATGATTATTTTGTACAAACTTGTCACAAAATGTGTTAATACAAAACTTACTGATTATATTGAAGGGTTCATTCTTATCACGGATAATCAGCTTGGAACAAGAAGGCAGTGCCAAGGTGCAAAAGAGCAGGCTTTAATAAATCAGTGTGTTAATGCTGAACATGGAAATAGCTTTTTCACAACATGGATCGATGTGAAGAAAGCTTTCGATTCTGTCAATCATGAATTTTTGTGTCGGGTTCTTGATAGCTCTGGAGTTCCTTAATGGATTGTAAAGTTTATCAAGAATCTAATAAGCAAGTGGAATGTCATTTTGAACCTTAACAAAAAAACGATTGGAAAGATCAAACTCGGGAGAGGAATCTTGCAAGGAGACTCACTCTCTCCTTAGCTGTTTACTCTGGTAATGGACCCACTAAGCCGAATATTAAATATAAAATTCCCGAAGATATATATTGATCAGAGTGATCCGTCTATTGTGACATATGCGACTAACCAATTTCTTATTTTAATATCTGGGTGTTGTTGGCCTTAAAAGAAACTGCAAAAAGTCTGCAACTAATTTGAAATGTGGCAAAGATCAATTTATCTGAATGGTTGTGAGTGATGTCGCTATCTTGAGTGTTAGAAAATAAAAAGAGTAAGGTTATGAAAGACAAAGTTATGGAAAAAATTGCTGAAAATGTAAAGAAAAGGATAGAGATGTTGGCAAATTTGAAATTAAACGCTGTAAACTTGTTTAAAGCGATAAATGACTACGCACTCTCGCTGCTTAATTATTACATTGGGTTTATCGACATTGAACCACGTGAATTCGAAGCTATTTATTTAGAAATCCGGCGTATACTCTCTAACTTACGAGTGCACTTAAAACCTGCTAACAAAAAAATATTATATTTCAGCAACAGTAAAGTTGAAATACGAGTGTGTCAAACAGTAAAGTTGAAATCCGAGTGTGTCAAACAGTAAAGTTGAAATCCGAGTGTGTCAAACAGTAAAGTTGAAATACGAGTGTGTCAAACAGTAAAGTTGAAATACGAGTCGATACAACACTACAAACGGATATACAAGTTAAAAATAACAAACCTGATATTTTCGTACACGTTAAATCCAAAAACAATATAATACTAATAGAAGTAGGGATCACTTCTCAAGATTTGCTAAAACATGTTGAAGTGGAAAACTCCACAAATACGACCTTCTAGCAGGAGAACTAGCACATGTTCACAGGCCAAGGTGACAATAATTCCGATTGTTTTGACATGGGATGGAGTAGTAACAAAGTACTACAAGTCCTATATAGAAAGACTCAACGTGGATGTCTTTACAAGGGCGTACATTTAATCAATGACGATTAAAAAAACTTTAGAGAGCATGATAATCAAGCATAGACATGGGCTGAAAGTTGATAACTATGATGATGAGGTTACAAGAGTGACTAATCATCTTATCTCAAAAGGCTCTGAACTCGGAGGTGACGTCGAGGAGGAACCAAGAGGAACAGCTGTCTTGTATAGGATTTGCTTTCTCAAGTGGTCTACAAGGGGAACAGTGAGGGTGATACAAAGGGCCAATGCCCAAAGAGGAGAAGAATTCATCTTGCATAGTGTTAATTAATTATAATTAATTTTTTCTATTCGATTTTTTTTCTATGTGGCTAGTTGGTCAAGAATTATCTTCCTTCCGATGGCGTCATTGGATCTACCTTGCTGACGAGACGCTCAAGAGAAACCAACTCTTCCTTCCCCGGGGACAATGTCGTTTCCTGGAGACACGTTCTGTAACGAGTCAGGATCAAGGAGTTAGTTAGTTTGGTTACCCTTAGTCTTTGGCATAATTTTAATATAATTAATTTAACATGAACATATATAGTGAGCAAACCTTCAAGTTACATACTGTTAAATGCAAAAAAGGAAGTCTTATACAATCAGAGAAAAACTTCCTGCGTTCAAAAATTGTCAGAGTGCAGTGGAAACATTGCAAAATCATCTAGACAAAGTGTCTATGAAGCTGGCAAAAAATAATAAAAATTTGTCAAATTCCTAAAAACAAAGCTTTTCAAGTAAATTATGAATTTTGGAAGAAAAACTTTTTTTTCTGAAATTGAAAAAAAATTGTTCGAATGGATAAAATCTAAATTATCACAAAACAATAGTGATTTTAAGAGAAATTGTAGGCTCACTGAAAAGAGATTTAAACATTGCTGAGTTTAAATATTCTGATAAATGGATTTTCAATTTCTTTAAAAGACATTATCTGGCAAGTAGACGAATAACACATGTAGGCCAACAAGATAATGCCTATCGAATAAAAAAGGAATTGCTGATTATTTTTTTTATTGCTTTTTTGGCATGGGCTTATTTTTGGAAAAAATTGGCACACATAAAATTCATTCGGAAAACCCGGTATTTATTTTAATATTCATAATTTCCATACTAATATAATGTAATTTCATGAAACATTTTAGTAAAATTGGTTTCAATGAGGTGAGCTAAATATGGTTGATTAGTAATTGTTAAATGATTTTCCAATTTAATTTTTTGATTAATTAAACTTATTGCCTAAATCAAAAAATCATAATATATAAATTATATATAATCTTTGTTTACTAATGTAATATAAAACATCTGCAAAAAGATATAATTTTAAAATAATCAAAAATTTTGAGTTAATTTTCTGAGTCATATTACACGCTTCAAAAATAATTGATTAATAAGCTTAAAAATTACAGCTTATAAACGAATTTTTTAAACGATTTTTGCAGTTTTTGGAAAATGAGTTTTCTGATTTACTTATTATTTTGTGGTCTCATTGGTAATTTATTTTGAAACAATTTTAGATAACTTCGAGTTATTCAAAGTATTCAAGATCGCCACTGTTGTTGATGGCGAATTTGTTTTTATTTAATTATTATACATAGCAAAAAGGTTTCAACTACAATAAAGAGGAATTGAGACAGTACGTTAATGAAATGTTTGAACGTTCCCAAAAAGTATATATTTGATCATAATTCAGTTTTTTGACGCAATCAAAGTAAAACTAAAACTTACAAAAATACATTTTACCAGCGACACTACACCAAGTGATCCATACAATGCTTCCGCATATGCACAGAATCGTCGTTTGTTAGATAATTCAGATGCAGTTTTATTCTTTGAGTATTTATATAAACAAATTCTCAGAGATGTCATTGTCAAAACTCAAAAAGGTGGAACACCAGTGGGTGTCGCATTGGTGGGATCAGTTTGCACAAATCAATCAGTGGGAATTGTTTTGAAAAGATATAACAAAGAGAAAACTGCAGAAATTATGTCTCATGAGTTATTCCATGTGCTTGGATTTAACCACGTCAAAGCGAATGAAAGTGATTGTAATAAAAATTGTTTAATGAATCCTTATATTCATGACCATGAGTATAAATTTTCATCATTTTAAGACATGTGTCAAAATTAACAATCGATTACTCAAAATTACTGAAATGGTTTTGGGGATGTTTAGGACAAATTCCAGGTAATGAATTCTTTTAATTTTAGTCTTTAATAATGATGATAACGGGACCACAAAAAATAAGAAGCCGAATGTGAGCCCAGATGATAACGGGACCACAAAAAATAAGAAGCCGGATGTGAGCCCAGATGATAACGGGACCACAACAAATAAGAAGCCAAATGTGAGCCCAGATGATAACGGGACCACAACAAATAAGAAGCCGAATGTGAGCCCAGTTGATAACGGGACAACTGAAAATAAGGAACCAATTGTGACCACAAATACTAAGGAACCAAATGTGACCACAGATGATAACGCGTCTAGCTCTGATATTGAGTCAAATAGAGGTAATTATTTGATTTATGCCTTCCTTCTTTTCCTGGTAGTTTTATGTAAACCATAAATTAGGGTCTTAATTAGATTCTCTATTACTATCTAATAATAATCGTTAGTTATTTTCTTATAAAATTATAAATTTAGTGGATTGTTTAATTTCTTACTACCTAAGATCAGATATTTTACAAGTTAATATTAAAAATTGAATCAACAAATTATATATTTTTTGCATACTTGTATATCTGTAGAAAAGTGAAATAAAAATCCATAAACAAAGTACATTGTTCACTAGGCTTAATTGATCTAATCATTTTGATAAAAAAGACATTTGATTATTTTGTCACACAATGAATGCTCGGAAAATTATCATTGTGATGGCCTACTAAGTGCATTCTGAATAATATATGGAATCAGAAGTTATTAAGGGGACATTTGATATAACAGAATTTCACTAAATGAAAACAAATATCAGAATGAAATATAACTATATTAAGTTTTTTTAACAGATTTTTTCCTCTTTGGGACCAAACTAATTATCCTCAACACGTTTTTATGAATGACTTTTTCAATATCTCTCATTAATCTAGTCTCTAAATTCCGATGTTAGCGTGGTGTCATGTGACTCACCAGAAATGGTGTCACCCAATTCCAAAATGGAACGAAAAGAGCCAACAGCTTCTCCCCACCGTCCGGTGGTCCTCTCATCTCCTGTGTCTTCGACCCTGTCTGGTGTCTCCATTTGTCCAGACTTTTGATTCTTCTATGTGGAGACGTCGAAACCAATCCTGGTCCATGGAGAGGTTTTACAATTATACAACTGAATACGAATGGGATCAGGAAGAAAATCTTTGAACTCCGGGCTCTCCTCCGCGAAAATGAGGCTGACCTCGCTTTAATACAGGAGTCCAAGCTATCTCCCTCCATACCAACACCCTCTTTTCCCGGATACACAGTGATCCGTAAAGATCGTCAGGGAAGACGCGGAGGAGGACTACTTACTATTATAAAGAACGATTTTCTTTTTGTGGATACAACTCAACTAACCTCAGAGCTTCTTGGCATCGACAAGACTTTGGAGCAGATTACAGTCAAAATCGAGTTATTCCCTCCTTTTGGATCCATTTGGCTAATTTATATATTCCTACACAAGGATCGTGTACGTCATCTTACACCCCTGATTTATCACGCATTTCAACATTGAAAAATTTACTGTTATGTGGGGATCTTAATGCACGACATCAGTTTGGCTCACTTCCTAATTCTCTGATAACCGAGGAGAACTCATTGCAAATTATCTTCCTGCCCTGATTATGCTAAACAACTCTAACTCACATACGAGGACTTCATTAAGTATGACTGATAGCATCACATCCCCCGACTTAACACTATGCTCACTTTCTCTGGCTGGACTCATTTCCTGGAACGTCTTTTACGGCTTCCAGTTACCACAATCCAATCCTTCTAAAATTGAGAGGTCTTCGACGATACAGGAGACGGCCGGCGGAATCAAGAAGATTCAAGGATTATACGAAGGTTGACTGGTCTGGTTTCAGTAACCTTGTGGATAAATTCTTGGCCGGAGATTATCCTTCCCAATACGCTCTATTGACGAGGCCGCAGAAATTATCAGCGCTGCCATTCAGAAAGCTGACCATATTTTTATTCCTATATCGTCATACAAGAAGTTTATTCCTACCCTCAGCTCTTATACAATAAGTCTTATAAAACAAAGAGACCGGTTGAAGAAGTGCCATCTGATGGACCTGGAGTCGTTGACAGCCTTCAGAAAACTAAATAAAAGATCTGTCAGAGCATAAAAGAACACAAGGACAAGAGATGGCAGTATCTAGTTAACCACCTGGACAGGTAAAGTTCATCCCGACATTTCTGGAAAACTCTTAAACAAGTCAAGTCGGAGCTGGATGATGCAGACGGAACCGGAAAGTCTTCTCCTGAACACTTATGCCACTTACATCCTAACACCCTTATGAAACATTACGCTGGAATTAGCTTCAAAACATTCTCGAAACACCTGGACATTAAGGTGCGTGCCCATAAACCGAAGAAGGAACCTTATCACGAACTATTCACAGATGACCAAGTCTTGGATGTGATCACCAGATTAAAGAGCTCACGGGCGTGCGGGCCTGACAAAGTATCTTCTATTCACCTAAAACACCTAAGCCACTACGCAATTGGCTACCTCACGCATATATACAATCTGTCCATTAACTATAATATTATTCCAAGATTTGGAAGAATTCTATCATCAGACCGATATTGAAGGCTGGGAAACCAGAGACAGAACCTGCATCCTACAGGCCTATTTCCGTTACCAGCACACTGTCAAAAATTATGGAGAAACTTGTATTATCAGTCATTATTCCGTATCTTCCGCGTCCTATATTTCAACATGGTTTCCTCCGCGGTAGGTCCACCGCTACATACTTGGCAACTTTATCGCAGTTCATTGCCGACGGTTTTAACACCCATCCTCCGCCTCACAAACGCACAATCTTGGTTTCTATTGACATCAACAAAGCCTTTGACACTGTTTCGAGGAAAATCTTGGTTGGAAAAATATTTTCTACTAATATTCGTCCGAATGTGAAATTATGGCTGGCCAACTTTTTGTCTGGAAGACGTGGAAGAGTAGTCAGTGGTGATCTCAGATCTAGATCACGATTACTACCGAACGGGGTACCCCAGGGGTCTCCACTTTCACCAATTCTATTCAACCTTTCCTACACGACCTACCTAATGATGGAGACGAAGATTCCCTGCTATTATCCTACGCAGACGACGTAGTCATTGCAATACGGAACCGCTCGACGCAAGCATCCCTTAAAACTCAGACAAAATTGAACATTCTCCACGATTGGATTGTTGGCAATCGACTAACGATTTCTGCAACCAAGTCTATCTGTTCCACATTCACGTCGGACCGTCGTTCCAAGGATGAACCGAGTCTTTTCATTGGTCCCACTAGGATTCCAGTGACAAGTCCCCCATTGTCCTTGGAGTCAAGTACGACAGCCTTCTCAAATTCAACTCGCAACAGACATGATTACAAGGGGCCTCCAGAAAGTTAACGTTTTACGCGCTCTTGTCCGGAGGACCACGAGGAACATGGACTTTTCTGTTTCTACCTCTACCAACAAACAATCGCGCCTGCCGTTGAGTATGCCTCCGTTGCATGGAGATTCGCTCTATCGGAGTCTATGGTCCAAAGAATCAACTCGATACACCGGAAAATAATCAGTATGCTTTGTTCACGTAATGGATCAACAGTAGACCCACTACTCATGGAAGCTAAGATCCGTAGTCGTGGCTCCGGATTTCTTCGCGTCTGTGAGGAAGATGGAAATCCGCTTCGCCTGATCCTTCCATGGCAAGAGAGAACCGATTGGACAAGAAATTCCCCTCCCCGATCGGATTTCTCTGCAAGACCGAGAGAAGGCTCTTCCGGAAAGTAGTGGGGACGATGGAAGATCACAGACGTCGAATGGCACAATTGATTGCGAGGACTGGGATCACCTAACTGTTTGACTCTTTTGTCTTTCTTTCTCGGTGTTCCCGGGGTTATTAAAATAAATAAATAAAAATTAAAAAAAAGTAAGCGAAAATTAACTTTTAATATAAAAAATTATTCTATTCTTCATCTTATCCATTACTAACTATAAAAGTTCCCTACAGTTATAACTCATACTCAAACATAAAACTTAAACCCTAATCCCTAGCCCTATTCCCTAACTCTTACCCTAAGGGGCTATATTTGATACGCTTCCCAGGCAGGACACACACTATATTTTAAGCAAAGAACTGTTATCATAACTAATCAATTAAGGATAACCAAGGAATGTTCTTCACTTCTTTTTTTTCTTTTTGTTGGGTCTGAATCCTTTTGTAGAGGACCCGGTTCCGCAGTGAAATGTTCACGGTGTCACTCGTCAAGCCAAACCACTCGCAGTGAGATGTTCAGTTGTCATAAAAACACAAAAAATTCTTGTAGGGAATAATTGAAGATGTAGTTTAGTACATAATACTATATGGAAATTAACGATTATTATTGTTAGATAGTTAGTAATAGTTAGAGAATCTAATTAAGACCCTAATTTATGGTTTACATATTGTACCAGTAAGAGAAAGAATGCGTAAATCCAGAAATTAACTCCATTTGACTCATTATTAGAGGTGGTTCCATTATTAAGTAGGGTCATATTTGGTACCTTATAATTGGTGGTCAGATTATTGAGTAGGGTCACATTTGTCACCTTTTTAGTGGTGGTCAGATTGGGCACCTTTTTAGTGGTGGTCGGCACTTTTTTAATGGTGGTGGTCGGCACTTTTTTAATGGTGGTGGGCACATTATCATCCGAAACATCATCATTAGCATTTACAAAAATTAAAAAAACTCATTACTCACTTCAAGGCACCACCACGTGCTTTCCACGGAAGGCACAGTGTCGATTGTTAATTTTGACACATGTCTCAAAATTATAAAAATTTATACTCATGGATATGAATATAAGGATTCATTAAACAATTTTGAAAGCAATTACTTTCATACGATTTGACATGCTTAAATCCAAGCACATGGAATAACTCATGAGACATAATTTCTGATGTTTGTTCTACGTCGTATTTTTTCAAAACAATTCCCACTGATGTAGATGTGCATACATGTCCTAACAATGCCACTCCAACTGGCTTTTCCCCATTTTTTGTTTTAACTTCGACATCTCTTAGAATTAGTTTGAATAATTACTCAAAGAATAAAACTGCGTCTACCCCATTATTTAAATTATTAATAATTGAGAATATTGCAGCATTGTAAGGACTACTTGGCATAGTCTCGTTCGCTAAGTATATCTTTGAAAGTCGTAATTCTATTTGGATTGCCTCAAAATACTTAATTTTGATCAATTGTATACTTTTTGTGACAATTCGAACAGCTTATTTATGTACACTAGAATTTGGTATTCATTGTAGTTGAAACTTTTTTGCTATATGTAAAAAATTAAATAAAAACGAAGTTTCCATCAAGAACAGTGGCGATATCGTATCTCCTCGTTACTTTGCTGTTTACTAAAATTGTTTTAAAATAAATTACCAATGAAAACACAAAATAATGTATAAAACAGAAAATTCATTTTCTCAAATTGCAAAAATTGTTTAAAAAATTCGTTTATAAGCTAAAATTATTAATCAATTATTTTTGAAGCGTGTAATATGACTCGGAATTTTGGTTTCACTAAAATTTTGATAAATTCTTAGGATTTGTTTGCTTTTCAGACGTTCTAATATCACATTAGAGTACTTAAACGCTTTTTGAAATTTATTTAACATAAAAAAACTTATTTATTAGAAACATCTTGATAACTACTATTTTCAAGTATCTTCGCTTCCGCATCTAAAAAGATGCTGTCAAACTCTTTATTATTATTCTCTTGGACTCTTGATGTACATGAAGGTTCTCACAAATTATTTGAGAGTTTGTGGAACATTGTCTCGAATTGATTATTATTCGATTAGACAATAAAGTTAATTAATCAAAAAATTAAATAGAAAATTCATTTAAAAATTATTATTCATCCGTATTTAATTCACTTTTTCAAAATAATTTAGTGATTTATGAATTTTTTCTCTCATATTTTAACTAATTAATTTTTTGTAAGACAACCGGGTAAGCAACAATGAGAAACATTTAATATTGACTAATATTTTTTAATAAAGATATAAGTATCAGAGTTATCATTAGAAATTAAAATTATTCCAGTTTTCCATTTGCTACTATGCATTTGGCCCACAATCTGATGATCTAATTTTCGGATCGACTCAATGAGATATAAAGGGTCACCATGGATCTACTTGAGACTAAATGTCTTCAAGACCGTATTTGGATTGTTATTGTGAGAAGAAACAGCCTAACCATTCAGGCTCATTAAAATTAATTTTGTTCTTTTTAACAAAAATTGGAGTTTAAAAAATGTAAATAAGAAATTTTGAATTTCATTTGCGGTTTAAGAATTAACTCGTAGTTTAATTTATTGGAAAAACAGAATAGGTTTATTAATGAACAGAAGTTAGGAGTTAGTAGAGGTTATGTATTTATAGTCCTGCCACGAGTCTTGGACACTTCTCCAGTTTCCTTTTCTTCTTAGTTAGGTCTCGTCGATATGTATGAGTTCTGGAATTTGTTTCTTATAAAACTACTTATCCTTCCTTCGACCAGTCACTTGATTGACTCAATCTTCTTCCTCTTATAGCTAGTCTTGTAATCTTTAATCTAATTCAAATTTAATGATCACTTGTTTTTTAGAGTAGAAATATAATTCTATCCTTTTTAGTCAGGAAAAACTATTCCTCACATCCATAAGTTAAAGTTGAATAAATACCTAATGGAAGATATAGAAATCTTTTCTAATAGACTAATGCGTAGCTCGCTTGACTTTTCTCAAGAAAGTTTCAATCCTCTCAACCTGCACAATCTTCAATAATACTCATGTAACCATTTACTCTCTCTTCTGAAAGCATCGAATTTTTGGAGGCATCCATTAAAATAATATCCGCGCTTAAATTAATACATCAGAATCATGACTCAGCAGTTTAGCCAAATTACTCATGAAAATATTGAATAGTATTGGGCTCACCACTGAACCCTGTAGGGCTCCTCTGATAAGTGAGACACCACTGGATGGATTTCCTTACCTTTAAAAGACTCTCTTACAGTATTTAGTTTAAAGAAATTTTTATTAAAACTAAATAAATACTTCGGAACATCCGTCCTAAGGCTGAGCTAGAAGGGCTTCATGCCAAGCAGTGTTAGATGTCTTGGAAATATCTAGACATAATAGGTTTAGCAAACCATCTGCTATCAATGGCCTTCAGGAAATTGAATTAAGCAGGAATAAACATTCCCCCACACAGCCAACTTGAACGAAAGCCCCATTGGTTCCGGAGCAAGAAATTAGTTTCTTCAATATATAGATACGAACGTTTGAAGATAATAATCTAGATTATCTTCGAAATAGAGCATGCAACATTGGTTTATAGCTCAGTGAGTCCTCTTCGATCTCACTGGCTTACGGACAATCCACATTATAGACCTCTTCCATAATCGTGGATTAACCCAAGTGAGTCTTGCATTGAACAGTTTCTTATAAAACAAAAACATTACGTCTGTCTATCTTTGGACATTACCATATTTATATCGTTGTTTTCCTCTACATTCCTGATAACCCAAGTCT
Source organism: Dicyema japonicum (assembly GCA_011109175.1). Taxonomy (NCBI): domain Eukaryota; kingdom Metazoa; phylum Dicyemida; class Rhombozoa; family Dicyemidae; genus Dicyema; species Dicyema japonicum. Next base: position 174,876 of record RDEW01000055.1, on the reverse strand, counting down.
GATCTTGCATTGAAACAGTTTCTTTATAAAACAAAACAATACGTCCGTCTATCTTTGACATTACCATATTTATATCGTTGTTTCTCTACATTCCCTGATCGCGGTTTAACTTTCATATGGAAACCATTTAATTAAATCCATAGAATCTTCTTTCATGTCGTCAGGAATTAGATTTATTTTATTAACACCTTCTATATTATCTAGGGGATTTTTGAAAATACAAGAATTTTTCTATCCTATAAAACTAATATCGGGATTCTCCAGAAATACTTTTCCATATGTTCTAGGATATACGAGTTTTCTATAACTCCTCTAGAATAATGGATTATTACATCGACTTTGAGGTTTCGTCTTTCCATTTCCTTTCCGAAATATCCTTCAATATTTTATTAATTTCCGTCCTGACTAGAGAAATGCATCGAAGATACCCTCTTGTCTATTCTATCGATACAACGTTTTACTTTCCCCTAAATTTGTTCCTCTCACGAATTGATTTAATAATTATGGTGGCGGAAAATTTTTATTATTATCCCATACGGTGTCAGGTATATCGACATAAGCGAGGAGTGAAAAAGAAACATAAAACTCCAAGTTTGTCTCCACCATCATAACAACATTATTTGGCTCTTCCGACGTTAGAACTTCAAATTCCTTGATTTACGATAAGAGCTAAAAGCGTCGTCCATACAGGTTTGAAGGTGTTCACATTTTGAGAATGCGTTTTGCTTGGTTATAGCGAATATGAGTATGTAATTGACTTGTGCCTTAATGTTTATTTCTTGTTTGATGAATGAGTCATTTTCTTGGCTTATGTTTAGAGTTTTAATAAAATAAATCTAGAAAATTTCGCCACGTGGCGCAATGTGGTGCTGCGTGGCTAATTGGTTGAAGTTTTCTGTTTGATTATCTCTCAGAGTTGCGTCATGTGATCCACGTCTAGGTGCACCTCGTGCCTGGCTGGCACGAAAAAATCATTTACTCTACCCACTCCACTGGAGAGGTTTCTACAACTGCAGTATGGACGTCTTTTACTCTTTATGTTAATTCCGGATGGACTCTGTTTCTGTAGAAGTGGAAACTGGATACTTTTAACTAGTTATTTACCTTAACTTCTTTCTCTGTGTATCAGGGGTTAGTAAAAAATAAAAAGACACGACTCTTTATACCATCTATTCAAAAGGATGCTGAGTTAATTTTAGCTTGATGTGCTCTGGAATCATTAACTAGCAAGCTTTGAGTGCTTTCCGTATTCTCATGGAATTTCACTTATGTGCATGAGAATAGATAAGATACAACGTTCGATTCTGTTGAAAAAAGCTATTTTTGAGTGTATCCGTGGTTTTTGTGTGCCTATATGCCTTTGTGGCTTTTGGTGTCTGAGTGACTTACATATTTATGTGTTTATTTTCTCAAGGTCCTTTCGAGTGAAATAAACTGGTGGTTAACCGAAAAGTAATATTAAAAGCGAACGATTTCAAAAATCAGTTAAGAATTCTCAGCACAAAATCGAAGACGATTAGGAAAAAAATCAAGATCTATAACTGTCCCAAAAAGTCATACCAGTTATACCAGTGTTTTTTTAAGGATTGCTCTAGTCAAAAGAATTCGTCTTGAAGGACCTTGTCTCACAAAATCGTCGAACTACAAAAAGCAGTTGTCGGAACAATTCAAAAGTTGGAATGAGAATAAGTGGAACTCTCAACTACGGAAGCTAAACAACCACAATCCCTCTTTCTGGAAGGTATACCGAAGAGAGAGGAACCCAGAGTCAATCGCAAACAAAATTGTGGTCAAGAAACCGGATGGCACCTACTATGCTGCAGAGGAAATACCTATAGTTTTGAGACACAGATTAAAAAGATATTTGATGTGGACGATTATGTCATCGCGGAGAAGATTTGTTACGAACCATTGTCAGAGAAAACAGCATTTATAGAGATCTTTCTAGAAGAGCTGAAGATAGCGATAAAAGCTGCCAAGAATAAAGCTCCGGGCAGTGATTTCATCAAAGCTAGGATTTTCAAAGAAGGCCCAGAAATTTTATTCGAAGTTCTCAAACATATGTTCAACACATGCATAAAAATTGGTCATGTTCCACACGAATGGAAGAAGACTGTATGGATGGTAGCGAAGACAGGTAGACTGAAGAATGATGCTGCTAGCTACCGTCTGATCAGCCTGATTCGGTCAATTTCAAAATCATGGAAAAAATTGTATTCTGGAAGCTTACAAATCAGCTGGTAAAAGAAGATTACTTCAGAAATGATCAATTTGGTTTTCTCCCAGGACGGTCATGCGATGATTGCTTATTTACTCAACTCCGAGTTATGCAAAGCCAGAGAATCCAAATGTCTCCTGAATGTCATATGTCTCGACATATCAAAAGCATTAGACAGTGCTAACCACAGAGCCATAATCGATCAGTTATCTCTGACGGGGAGCCCAAAGGAACTAGTGAATTGGGTGAAAGTATACCTAAAAGAAGAAAACCCTATGTTAGATGCGGATGCTATTTTTCAAATATGATATTATTGAAGAGAGGAGTCCCATAAGGATCAATTTTGAGCCCTCTATTGTTTAGTGTTCTAATGGCCGGTTTACCGTCTCCGTCTACACCAAGTACGAGATCTCTGATATACGCAGACGACGTGCTACTGTCTGATGTGTCGAGATCGAGCATGATCTCAGAGAAAAGACTCAATGTGCACATGGAAGAGATAAAAGACTGGTGCGGTCTTCATGGGTTAAAACTGTCAGAATAAAAATCTAGTGCAATGATGTTTTTCGGTCGGAATGGTAAAGGAAATCAGAAAGACTCCACATGCGGAATCAGCATTGTGAGCTCCCTTAAGTATCTCGGAACAGCGTTTGAGAAATCTGGGAGCACAGTGTGCGATTTTAAACTCAAAAGGAAGAAAGCCCACCATGAGGAAGTTGAGACTCGAAACGGATATGTTTTTATTTATTTTTTCACGTGCGATCATTCCATCACTTTTATGGACTGGAAGGATGGTATTACACTGCATACAAAGAGCGTTTTATTGCTTTTTGAAAAAATCGAGGAGAGCAGGGATCAAGATTGCTCTACACAAAAGGCTCGACGAGTAGCTAGAGGAAGATGAAAATTTGTAGTAATGTCGATAAAAGATGCAGCAGAAAAAAATGGAAAACTACCTGAAAAGAGATGCCATCATTGACTCGTATGTTGCAGCACAGAATAAACGATAAGAGGGGTCTGAGATCGCAGAGAAGAGTCCAAGCGTTTGCAGGACTTGCGGCGTGAGGCCAACTAACTCCCTCTTTAATTTTTCATTCCTAATAAAGTTGTTAAAGTTAAAAGAAATAAATACTGAAAAATTCAAAATACAGAAAACAAAATGGACACGTGTTCTATACCACAATCAGTCGACAGCCGAAGTCTGGAAAGTAATTATAACATTTTGGGTGCAGAGAGATGGCCATCCGAAGACGAAAACTGCAGCCAAAGGAAATGCTTGTCAAATTATTACGTAAAAATCTCGCATGGAGACTATGGAAAGAATGACGTATCTCACTTATCAAGAAAACCAAAAAAGGGATAAATTTTCATCTTATTTTTCTAAAAAAAGTGAAGGAAATCCCGAGTAACACATTCATATGGGGATTGTTATCATCCTGAAAAATCTGGGTAATGAGTGAATTGCTACACTATAATTTGTCCATAAACCACAATTCGATTTCAACGTTATGGCAACTCCCAAACATCAGGCCAAAATTGAAAACGGGAAAACCGAAAAAGGACCCGACTTCATCCAGATGAGTTTCACTTTTTTGTTCAATGTCTAAAATCTTTGAGAAACTTTTCCTTGTGAAAATCAAGAACATTTTCTTTGACAGACAGTTCTATAATAGAATTATAAAATCTCTACCAACTACCAGTCATCTAATCTCCAGGCTGACTTCATTAACTTTGACCTTCAAAAGTCCCAGACATCAGAAGACCTTTCTCTGCACAATGGACATACGTTAAACGTCGAATATATTCCCAAGAAGAATTTTACTTGGAAAATATTTTAGATAGACATTCCTGGGAATTTTAATTTTTCGCATACCAACTTTCTCAGTGGCCGATAGAAGACGAGTCTGTCTTAGGAACATTGATCAGTCTCCCGACTATTTCCTGATTATATTCTCGAGGTCACACTACTAGATATGCTATCTTTCATCATATTCTTGGCTGACATTACGATACCAAGTCTAGAAAAAGATCTTCTCTGGGCTTATGCAAACGACATAGTTTTAGCATCCAAGGCAGCCACAGAGAGATTCAGACATCACCGTTTACTTGTATGACTGAACGAATATTGACTGACAATTAGCCCTAAGAAATCCGTTACATCCACATCAGTAAAGAAAGTGTCAAAAAAGTCAATTATAATTTAGTGGATGAGAAAACATCACAATTGAAGAAATTGCAAAAATCCTGTTCCAACGAGTCGTAGTAGGATCTAAGGACAAAAGCCTGCAATAAATTGTCAGCATCACATAGTCTTTTTTTCGCTTTAACTATGGTCTTGGAATAACAACATAGTGGTTGTATGTGGCAACTTGATTGAAGATTTCTATTCCTTCCCTCTGGTAGCATCATTAGATCCATCATACTCAGGAAACTCCATTTGTCAGCATTCAAAAGGATCCATTTCTTCATTCCGCTGGAAGACTATTTTACTCCTTGGTTTTCGGAAGAGTCCTCTGAATCAGTGTGCTTGTGAGAGAGTTCTGTCGGAGCATGTCAAGATTAGGAATTAGTTTGGTTTTACCCTTGGTCTTTCCAATTATTTAATATGCACATAATACTTCAGTTGTAGCCTCATCAATGATTTTCTTAAATTCACGTTATAATCCTTTTATTAATTCTGTAATAATTTTTGTCAAAACAAGTATTTCATATTTATATCCAATTATAGACATGAAGTACTCCAAAATTATTATTATTATTAATATTAAACCAGAAAACTACAGTCATATCCAAAATAAACATAATTCAGATGATCCCGGCCTCCCTCAACAGTCTTCGCATCTTTTCTCGGTGTTCCGACAGCGTTCCTGCGCAATTCCGATATGGAAGGTGTTCGCATACTCGAGTCCTCGCAGGGGCACTGTTCCAGTCGCCTCTATCATATTTTCAAGGTTTCTGGGCAGGATTTCCACACGGGAAGATTTCCTTAGTAGGTTTGCTTCACTTGAATGTTGCAGATCTTGTCCAAATTCGTTGCAGAAAAGTTAGATCCCCAGACATTACATGCGTATCCTATTGTAGACTAAATGAACTGCTTATATATGACATCCAGTCCATTCATATCTTTATTGACTCTTGGATTTCCCAAGAACGCTTTCAGAAAGTTGATTTTCCTCGTACAAGTCAATAACATATTTTCGACATGTTTGTGAAGGTTAAGAAGGTATCAAAGGTAACTCCCAGGATTTTCTAGAATTTGTTTGCGGGATATTTTTCCTATCCAAGGTGACATCAATTTATACTTTCCTTAGTCTTCTGTTTGTCGTGAATAGGGTCAACACCGACTTCTCCAGGCTAGCAGTCAATTGAATTTTCCCGAAGCCATAAACTTAGTTTATTCAGATTGTACTCTTCTCGTTGCTTCGATAATACTCACATCCCTCGAAGCAATCACTATATCATCCGCATACGTTGATAAATGTCATCGTTCCCTGTGGGAGTGGCAAGTCATTCATCATAAAGTTAAACAAGAGGGAAGATAATGGAGAGGCTTGAGGAACGCCATTTGATAATAGTCTCGATCCAAAATGATATTACTTTTATTCTCGACAAAACAAGAAAGTTAAAGGGCAGAATAATAGTGGGCCAACTTAATAGTCGTTCAATTTGGAATATATCTATTATTTTAATATCAAAATCCAGACATTGAGACGCAAATTAATGTTTTTGTCGCAGGTTCTCTGGTTATATAAAAGAGAGTTTTTATCTAACTAATTGATACCAGTTCACATGGTTAGAGTGAGTCGCATCCTCTCAACAATAAAGTCCATTCATATCCATCATTATAGCAACCATTTGATGATGCAGGGAAGAGTGAAATCCTTTTTGTGGAACTGCCAAGTACTGAATGTTTCCTTGGACAAGTGGATCAGATTGTGCCTCTTAGGAATTTAATAGGGTACATACCATTTTGAAATTATTTGACCAAGTAGATAACGGTTTGGAAATAGCCAAATCTCAAATAAACGTGAATGATCTATTATTTTAAATTCTTTGTAATCTCGAATACTGGTTGATGATCATAAAAACCTACAAATATTACATTTTTACTTGACTATAGAAAAGTAAAGAGATCAAATAATTTATTTTAGTTTAAAAGCACATTTAAGTTATTTTTATGTTCGCTGGACTTTTGTCCTTTCAAAAATTGAAAGATGGCAATCGAGAAAATAATTATACTTAACAATTCTACGAAGTAATCGTTTCCATAAAAACGCAGAATAATTTTTTGTAGCGATTGAGGATATGGATTATGACATACTATATGGAAATTATCTGACGATTATTATTATTAGATAGTTAGTAATAGTTAGAGAATCTAATTAAGACCCTAAATTATAGTTTAAACTTTGTACCTGGAAAAGAAAGAACGTGTAAATCCAAAAATTATTTCCGTTTGACTCACCATCAGAGCTGCTCCCGTTATCATTTGGTTCCTTAGTACTTGTGGTCCCTTTATCATTTGGGACAAAAATTTAATACAAATCAATACTCAAGGCAAGGCATCGCCATTTTTTTCCAGGGCAGGCACAGATTTGATTGTTAACTTTGATACATGTCTCGAATTATTAAAATTTTTTCATGTTTATAAATATAAGGATTCATTAGGCATTTTCTATTACAATTACTTTCACTCCTCTGACGTGCTCGAACCCAAGCACGTGGAATAATTCATGAGATACAATCTCTGAAGTCTTTTCTTTACTGTATCTTTTCAAAACAATTCCCACTGCTTGAGGTGTGCAAACAGTTCCTATTAATGCGATTCCTTCTGGATATTTTTCCCATTGATTTTCAAGTTCGGCATCTCTGAGAATTAGTTTGAATAATTACTCAAAGAATAAAACTGCGTCTACCACATCTGAGTAATCTCTAATCATTGAGTATACAGCAGCATCGTAAGGATTATTTGGCAAAGTGTCGTTAGTGAAGTATACATTTTTAGATTTAATTCAATTTTGATTTCATCAAAAAACTTAATTATGGTCAATTAAATACTTTTTGAGACAATTTGAACGTTTCAATTATGCTTTGTCTTATTTGGTGTTTATTATAGTTGAAACCTTTTTGCTATTTGTAAAATATTAAATGAAAACGAATTTGCCGTCAACAACAGAGGTGATATCATATCTTTTGGTTAATTTCCCGTTATCTAAAATTGTTTCAAAATAAATTACCAACGAAAGCACTAAATAATGTGTAAAACAGAAAATTCATTTTCTTAAATTTCAAAAGTTGTTAAAAATTCGTTTATAAGCTGAAATTATTAATTAATTATTTTTGAAGCGTGACTTTCGGAATTTTGGTTTCATTCTAAAATTTTGATAAATTCTTAGGTTTTGTTCGCTTTACAGATGTTTTGATATCACATTAGAGTACTTGAAGGCTTTTTGAAATTTATTAATTGTAGAACTCATTTATTCAACAACCTTTTATTATCGAAAGAGAACAATCCAGATAACCATTTTTTGATTTTCTTCGCTTACGCCCCTAAAAAAGATTTTGTGAAACTCTATGTTGTGAATTATTCAAAGCATATACGTGCTATTCTTCCGTAAATAGCGATCGATTAGTGTTGCATTATAATGAATTTATAAGACAATCGGATAAGCAATAACAAAAAACATGTGAGATTGACTAATTTTTACCATAAGAGTATACATATTAGCTTTTTTCCTTAAAAGTAAAATTATTAAAATCCTCGATTTGATAAAAATTATCAAAGATTTGATAAAAATATTCTAATTTTTCTTATAATTGACAAAAATTATAATTTCATAACTGGGATGATTAATTAGTCTGTAGTGCAATTGGCCGAATGAAATTAAATTAATTATTCATACAAAATTTCTTTTTTAAATATTTTTGATATTTTGTAAAATAGCAAAGTAAAGATTATTAGTCTGTGATGTTCGATAGTTTCCTATTTATGAAAATTGGGAACATTCTGTCTTAACCCTTTCTTAAAGCATATGGTGTCCCTCAAGGTATTGCCTGTTTTTAATTATCTCTAATCCACTCGAGAAACAATAAGAAGCTGACTATCATAAATTATATATGCAAATGATATTGACTTTATTTCAGATGATGAACACATCTTTTTACACATTATACCGCCAATTCCATCGATTTTTGAAATATGGTTCCTAATCGTCAACCCAAAAAAACAGTCAATATCAATCGTGAAAAACGAATCAGATGAGCGTTGTAGACGCACAAAGAAATTAGGATTAGTTAGGTTATTCAGAATATTTAATACACAAAAAGGTTTTAGCGATGACTACGTTTAGCTTTTCTCTTGACAAACAATCATCAATATATCAAATTATTAATTATTTATTACAAAACTTGTTAGAAACGTGTATTCAATGTTATTCAAAAATAGTTTTTTAAAAGAACACTCTCACACTCCTTAGAATCCAAGGGCGTGAGCACATAACTATGAGCATCCAGTTCTATAGCAAAGCTTGTTTGGGGTCGTATAAGAAATATAAAGCTAGGATGGAGTCACATTTAAGCTTCTCAAATCACCTTAGTAATAAGTTTGTTTTTACTGTGGTATTTGAAAATTTACTTTTTAGATTTGAAACTGTTCTAACCTACGGAATAAATGCCGAACAAATATAAATCCTTGAAATAACTTTAAAAACATAAAGTATTAATAAACATTTTTTAGATTTGATGTCATAATAAATATATTTTCCCCATAATTTTATGATAACTTATCAGGGGACATAACTATCATTGAAATAAGCACTAATAAACAAGGAGGTGGAGATGAAGCTGAGTACGTCATTCTCCCAAACGAAATGGTGATAATATTTAGGAACAAATCTATGATATTATTTGTGTGAAGTGGGATTGTGACTTTATATTAAAATAGTATAACAATTATGAAATGATAAGATAACTTTAGAATTTTGGCATTAATCTGACATTCGGATTCGTCAGTCTGCATTACCTGACTTTTAGACTACCACTACATTACTTTTTATTCATCTTCATTTGTAGATAGATTTCACTGATCACTTGTAGTTTCCATTTTATAATTGGCCCACAAACGGACGACCTAGTCCATCGGATCGACTCAATGATCCAAATGGTCAACAAGGACCTACGTGAGAGTGGATGGTTTGGATAACTATTGTGAAAGGAAACAGTCTAACCATTCAGGCTCATTAAAATTAAGTTGTTGTTTTTAACAAAAGTTTGTTTTAAAAAATTGATGAAATAAGAAAATTAGAATTTCATATGCGGTTTGATTAATTAACCTTTAGTTTAATTGGTTTGAAAGTTAAATTAATAAAATATTTACATTTCACTAAATTTCTTGTCCTTGTGAAAACATAATATCCATGACCTAACAATTACATATTAATGTGACGGAAATACTATCAAAAGAATAGATGGATACTTATAATCATTGAATAAGTTAGGTCCCTCCACTCTCATAGTTTTACTTTTCCATCAACGTGCGTCAATATATTCACTGTTTCGCTTTTTGTATTTTATAACCATTTAGACTCCCCAAAGCCTATAACGTTGAATACTAAAATTGAAAGAATATTAGGGATCACTTTCGGTCTTTCCTAATCCCCTTCAAAACTCCTGGAATGAATTGAAAAATTTATAAGAGTCATCAACAAAATTGGCAACTCAATCGCGAACCCCGTGAACGGAGATAATTCTCTCATCGCCTTGGAATCGTCATGTCCACTACAATGTGATAGTTGGTGCCTCATTTGTTTCTTTGATATAGATTAAGCTTAAAAATCACCAACAAAAACAACCCATTTGAATTATCCGCAGACGACAACCATTAACCATCATGTTTAGTTAATTTAAAATTCGTATCCTCTATGCCCACCCACACTTTCAGGTTCTTTATAGTAAATGTTTGGACCGTCAGTTATCCTCTCATTAATTTCATCGTTCAGATTCTCTAACGAACAACATCCTCCAATAAAATGTATTTCGTCGATCGTTTCAATGTGGATATCAGTTTCCAGCAAGTGGTCTGGCCAGTCAATATTTATGTTTTACTCACATACTCTCAAGAGACTTCACAAAGTCTGAATGAAAAACATTAAAATTATAATTTTGATAATTGACTAATAATTTAATAACCTCATAAAGACCATCATGAGTTTGTCCATTGTTGAATATTTATTCGACAACATTGGTTAAACTCAAAACAAACTAACCCCTTCATTTTGGAGGACATTTCGGGTTTCTTCTCAAACCCAATCGTTTTCCTCTCGATGTTCTATTAGATCGTTCATACCAAAAAATTGATAAGGTATGTCGAGAAAATGAATTGAGTCCATTTTCATAATCTTAAGAGGGAAAACACTCTTAACAGAAAAGCTGCACTTTGTTAACAAAGAATATACAAGAATTTAATAATTATTACAAAACACTAAGAATAAGTCATTTATAAGCTGATCCAAAGATATTTCTTCCAATAAATTTATTTGTTCAATTTGGTAATCAACGGATTTTATTTTTTCCCCCAATTGAGTAATTTTATCAAATTTTTTCTTTTTGCAACGACGGGCAGCCATTCTGTTAGCAAGACGTTTCTTATCTTCCTTTTGCTGATCAGTCAACTCAAAATTAGTATTCCGATGACATTTAGGCTGTTGATTGGTGGCTAATATACTCTCCAGTGTAAAGGATTTGTAAGAAGGAATCTCCGACTTAACTTGTATTTCATCAACATACGAGTAGTCATCTACTCTCTGGGGATTTTCAGTTTCACGTTCATATTCAGTGTTATTAATTTGAGAATACATATAATAGTCGTTACCATTGTAATATAAATTATTAGTTTCTGCAGATTCTTGTTTGTAGGCTTGTAAATAGTAAATTACTTCATTGCCATTTTCCCAACAATTAACCTGCATTCACATTAATTCATAAATAATTCACTTATAAATTATTCGCTTCGGAATAATATCCCATTAAATTACTTTTAATTTTGATAAATTATTTTTTCTATGAAATTTAATATTAAATTTCATAGAAAAAATCGGTTTTAATGTTTGGTGGTTGTGTTGAGACAAACCAACATTTAGATACTTCTGAGTGCTTGAACTTGGACGTCGAGTTGGTTCTTCCCCACTCTGAATATGATGATTCAAGGATCAAATACTTAACGTTCTACGTCTAATTCTAATATTTGTAATTTTTATTGGTTTGAATCAATTAAAATTGTCCTGAGTGATAATTTTATTGACGTAAAGTCAATGACGTGTCATGCTCGATCATAAGTGAGATACAAGAAGAAAAACCACGGAAGAGAGTAGGATTAAGTTTTTTTATATTAGATTGTCCTTGAGAAAAGAATGTCTGTGTATGAGTCACGGAAAAAGTTTCATATGAATAATTCAAACTTTTTAAATTCATTAATGACAAAAAAGTGAGCAAATGGTCATATATCGGACGACTTGGCTATTTCTTTTCAGGATGGCAAGGAAATTTATCTCAAATAACCGGCAGCCCTCATGGGGATCTCTTGAATGTAGAAATCCGATTCCCTAGACGACTCAAAAATTCTAACGTCGCAGGCGCAAGGGAACAGACGTCTCAATTTAAACTTTGAATTGAATCATTTTGCAGAAACTTGAACCTTGGCCCAAGTAATGTTAGTATGAAAAAAAGTTTAAAAGTGTTTGTTAAAACCTTAATCAGAGAGACTTTATATCGAAATTGACTACAATAAAAATGAAGAACTTGATTTGAATGATTCGGAGAAAGTAGAACAAGAAAAGCTTTAAATCTTCAATCATCCGAACTCTAAAAAAACAAATCAAAACTTACTGATTTTTTTGCTTATAAATAATTTTTTTGATTTACATTATTAATTATTAATGGGTAAAAAATCAATAAGTCTATCGAATCTGCCAGAATTCCCAGAATCGGCGGATTCGAGAGACTTTACTGTACTATGGTTGTCATAAAAGAATACCTATCCTTCTAGAAATTTAACAAGGCAGTAGCAACGTAACAAAATCTATGCTCGATAATCTTGCTACGGAAAGTATTTGTATTAGTGCACCAAGTCATAGGATTTAAGACGCAGAGAACGGCGACGGTCGGAACCAAAAACGGAACCGTAGATTAAAGATACCAAAACTTAACTCCAGTCATTGGCATAAACTTATCGAGGTCTCTCATCCATGAAGTCTACCACTGAAGAAGTGAAGGATTTCTGGACTATGAAAATGATAAGAATCCGACGCGAAGGTAACTATATCAAGAGAATTTGCATATACAGTCCGACCCGAATTGAGACAGACATAAGGGGTGGACACCCTCGGATTTGTGGAAGTTTTAAAATCATATCAATTTAGGGACACAATTAAAAAATAATTAAAAAACGTGGTTGTGTTGTGGTGCGTATTAGTAATTATATTTCGAATTGTTCATTACCCACGGACCTGAACTGAAGAATCTCTTCATTACTACAGAACCTCATCATGGAGCGACGTTCGCATCATAGAGCAACACATATTATACCCAAGAGACTGGACACGACATGCTCTTCATGCGGTTATGCCAATGCACGCAAATGTGGACTTTTCTGCTCGTCCGCGAGGACTTGTTCCAACTAAGATGTCTCAGCGGGTTGCATGTTCACTCTGCCTGTAGAACTGCACTGCCTGCCTGGTCACTGGTCAGAAAACCCAGACAATCATTCCAAACTGAATGAGCCTCTGGACCTCAATGATATGGATAACCTCTTGCTCTTTTGTCGGATCTAAAGAAGCCTGGAAGATTCCAATCAGGATCTCAAAACCTTTCCGGATCCCTGCGGATACATGCCTGGCTCTGGAATTGACAAGGCTCTCACGTCAAAAGGCCTGGCTAAACTCTTCAGTTTCGTCCGGTGGCAATTGGAATTCATTTATCGACTCAAAAAGAAGATCAACGGAACACAGGAGAAAGTACGACACTTGGGAACTCATTTTCCTCAAAAATGAAGAACATCCAGGTTTTTCACATGTATTCTCTTACCAAGAAGAAAGTCCTGAAACCAAAAACATCCTGATGTCAATCCTCCGGTTTCTCTAATGACCCGAGACAAACTTAGAGAGTAAATCGTAAACTATTTGAAGGCTACGTCCGAGCGGCGTTGCCAGCGACGATGCTGTCATGGCCTGAGGTGCTTGAACTACTAAGACGAAAACATCCATCTCCCCCGGCTGACTACCGCCCCTTCGTGCATTCGGGAAATGTGTCAAGGACGACGTCACCGAAGGCGAAGTGCGACACGGCATTTCGTCGTTTGCGGCGAGTAGCAGTGGAGGTTTCGATGACTTGCGGCCAGGTCACATTAAGGATCTTACGGCGGGGGCTACTGCAGAAGCTGGCTGTAACCTTGTCAAATCAATTACAAAACTGGTTATGGGTATTTTGAACGGAGATATTCCTCCTTACGCAAGGGAGCTTCATTTCAGTGCACATCTACTGGCCTTCAAAAAACCAGAGGTGGGGTCCGCACCATCGCGGTCGGCAACTATTTCAGAAGACTGACATCGAAAATCGCATGCATCATTGTCTGTCCGAGAATATCTGAAGAATTTTTTCCCCTCCAACTGGGGGTATGTGTAAGGAACGGATGCGAGGCTGCAGTGCATTCTGCGAGGTGTTTCTTTGGACAGGAAGACGAACAAAACTCACACATTGGGTCAAGCTGGACATCTGCAACGCCCTTAATTCACTGCAAGGAATTAAATTTTCGAAACTACAAGAAAACAAGCTCCGGAACTTATTCCACTCGTCTATCTCGCATATGGAACCAACTCTTCACTGGTTTTCGAGGACAATATTATTTGTTCGGAGACTGGAGTCCAACAAGGGTCCACTTCTCTTCGCTCTGGTCATCGATGAAATTGTCCGCTCTATCAACACAGAACTAAACCTTTGGTATTTTGGTGATGCTATGATAGGAGGGCCGTGGAGAAAAGTTCATGACATTCTGTCACATGCTGTGCCGGCACTACAAAACCTCGGACTTGAGATAAATATAAAAAATCGGAGCAATAAATATCACATACTCGGAGAGTGATTTTATCAATTTAATGGAGTCTTTCAATTCGGTACTACCTGGAATTACTGTAGTACCCAGGGAGCGGACATACTTCTTAAGTGTCTACGAAAAGGAACTGCGGAGCTGCTACTAACAAAGGAGGATGAACTCTCTAGAGTTACGGAGAAACTCTCCTCACTCGATGCTCATACAACGTTCTTCCTTTTGATGAATATCATCGGCTTACCCAAACTAATTTACGCTCTCCGTTGTACTCTCTGCTTTAAACATTGTGACATCCACCTGTCACTGGATAGGACATTGCTTCTAAGCATCCACTTTGACGTGCCGAGTTGGAATCAATGCAAGCTTCCTACACGCCTCGGAGGCACGGGTCTCAGGTTTGCGTTAAGAGATCGCCTTTCCAGCAAATGTGTCATCGCTCTCAAGTGGAAGCCTTTTGGTCCAAAATATTCTATGTTCTCCAACCGGACTTCCTTGGGAATAAGTCTTCGACGAAGCTCTCGCGATTGGTGTGAAACTGGTTTGGATACGCAGAACGATCCTTCGAGGCAACGGGAATGGGATGAGATCTACTCCAGAATATCTTCGACGTGATAAAGTCTGAGGTCAACCAGCATCGTTTTGCATGCCTCATGTCGCCGCCAACCATGGGAGCATGACTGGATGCACTCCCTTGTTACTTCTGGGGACCTTTTTGGACGATGGCTGTATTCGGATTGGGATCGCACAGCGCCTGGGAGTTGATGTTTGCGTCAAACATCAATGTCGTTGTGGAGGGATCGTCGATACCTAAGAGCTGCATCCGCTTTCGTGCAAAAGGAGTGCGGGCAGAGCACCTCGCCACGCTGCTATGAACAACATTGTCATGCGTGCTCTTGAAGCTGCAGGCTTCCCGGCAGTACTGGAGCCCGTAGGATTAGACCGCGGAGATGGGAAAAGACCAGATGGGTTAACAATTTTTCCGTTCACTGAGGGAAAATTGCTCGTATGGGACTGCACTGTTGTGGATTTGTTCTCGAACCTCTTTGATGCTCAGCTCGGCGCAGTCTGATGGATCGGCTGCCGATCTGTCCGAGAAAATCAAGATTAAAAAATATGGCAAAAATTGGAGATTGCTTTCGTTTTGTACCGATGGTAATCGATACGTCTGGTGCTGCGGGAAGTATTACAGCCTCTTTCCTGAAGGAAATCAGGGGAAATTGGCCCATCGTAAGAAAGACGTGCGGGAAGCGGTTGCAGAATTGGGATTGCAGTTGTCCACGGAAACGCTTACTCCGTAATGTCATCAGCCGCTCTTCCCCGTTGTTGTTAGTTAGTTAGTTAGTTAAGAGCTCTTTCGCGTGGCCCTAAAAGGGGTTCGCTTGAGCCATGTTTTGCAGCCATCCTCCTCGCCATCCCCGCCCACGCCATCTTGTTCCTGGCCCTCATTCGAACATCATCCAGATCGTCCGCTGTCACCAATTTAAGACTATTTTGTTCGTAGTCATCTTTTAAGCAGGTTGGAAGTGTGTTTCTTGGTCTGCCTCGAAATCCGCGACTTCCGGCGTAGTAGAAATATTCTTCCATTATTCTGTTACATGGCGTAGTCGGGTCCAGTCTGAGGATATGTCCAAATAGTCGCCATCTCGATAAAATAACATCGGTGCTGAGTGGTCTGGATTTACATCGTGAATATAGATTTTCATTTGAGATTTTTCTCGGCCCAAAAAATTCCAATCAACATGCGGAGTTGGTTCCTGTGAAAAGTATCTAGCTTCTCTAAATCAATTTTAGAACATGCCCATGTTCCGGAATTGTATAGCAAAATTGGTTTAACAAACGTATAGTCTGACACGAAGTTTCAGTGATACATGTTTTTTCCTTATCCAAATTTGGTACATTTTTTTGAAGTATATGGTAGCCAGCATTTTCCTTCGACAAATATCCTCAGCATCACCTAGCAGTGAGCCGAGTTTTTTGGTATGTCTCCAGCACTCATCGTTCCTTGATTCTGCTCGTTCGACTCGTGTATAATCAGTTTTTTTAATGTTTATGCGTAAACCCCAATTCTTAAAAATACGTTCGGCTTGAAGTAAAATTTGGTCAAGTATTTCTTGGTCGGTAGACACAAAGTCTACATCATCCGCATAAATTAACTCTGTTATGTCCCGGTATTTAGGACCCATGACATTTCTCAATTCCTTGAGCGCAGCTTCGAGGTAAACAATAAATATAATTGGGGACAAGGAATCTCCTTGTGGAGTGCCCATGTTGGTACTGAAACTCTTCGAATGCTTTGTTCCTATTCTCACGGATAGGTCAGTTTCGGAAAGTAATAAACTTATTAGTCTCAGGCAGTCCTCGTCAAGCAGTTCCTTTAGAACAATCATGAGTTTTTCTCTATTGATGCTGTCAAAAGCCTTCGTTAGATCAATTCCTAGGATGTAGATTACTTTCGTGTATTTTTGACATATTGATGTGAGCCATCGATGACTCCACACAATATCTGAGGTTGATCTTCCACTTCTAAACCCACTTTGACTTAGGGAAAGGTATTTTTCCACTGGCTCTCGTATACGGTTAAGCACTATGATCGATAAGGTTTTCCTGATAACTGACAATAGAATAATAGGTCTTAGTCCGTCCAACGACCCTTCTTTTTTCCCAGGTTTATGTATTGGAATTAAGACTCCATGTCCCAAAGGAAGTGGACAGTGAAGTTCCATCGACTCATTTAAGATATTCGTGATTATATTCCCAACAGTAACCGGGGCATGTTTTAGTAACTCACCCGGAATGCCATCATAACCAGCCGACCGATTTCCCTTTAGATGCATAAATGCATCGGTTACTTCCTTTATTGTAATTTTGTTTGTAAGGGGTCTCGGATATCCAATAAATTTAGGTACATTCATCCCTTCAGATTTAAACAACAACTCGAAGTGTCTAGCAATATAATTTGCTTTATCCTCAGGGTTTTGAAGATATTGACCTTCGTCGTCACAGACTTTCAGTGGTTTCTTTGCAGTTCCTCGTGTAAGTAGTCTAACAGCATAGAACATTCGTCTTCCATACTGACAGTTTTCGATTTCAGTTGCTTTATCGTCCAAATATTTGTGCCAAAGGATATTTGATCGTCTTCTTATCAGATGCGATATTTGATTGCGTTTTCTCCTTAATGCACATTTATTCGAATTTGAACTTCCCAGTTTCGAACGTATTTCTTTCTGCTGCTCAGACAATTCTCGAATTAAGGGGTCTATCGCCGACAGTTTTAGAATATCCAAGATCTTCCCGAGGTCAGTCGAGGGGTGCTACTGGGTTCAACTCCACGTAAACGTTTAGAGACATTTTTTGTATCTCTTTTGCCAAGTGTCAAAAGTCAACATTTCCACAGCCAAACGTCTATTTAGAGGTGTGCTTTTCCTCTTGACTGCCTCAATTCCTCTTGACTGCCTCGTAGTATCGTTTGAGATTTAATCTGGCCACCGTTAGCTTATGGTCACTGTCAGTAGTGGTTCCTCCATAACTCCTAGAGTCAGACAGAAGTCTCTTCAAGGAGATAGGGCAGATAATGTAGTCTATTTGGTTGAATATGCGCATATGTTCGTCTTTGGACCTTCTTATGCCAACCCAGGTAGTTCTATGTTTTGTTGGGTGTTTAAAAGTGGTATTGCATAGATACAGATTTGATGAATTACAAAAATCCATGAGTGAGTGTCCAGAGAGATTACGATACCCTCTGCCATATTTTCCCATACAGACTTCGTCGTGCCTTCTCATGCCAGCCTTGGCATTCCAGTCACCACAGATAAATATAAGTGCAGATCGATGAACTCGCATATATGTATTCGATAGGATTTGATAAAACTCTTCCAACTCATCCATATTTTTGGAAACTCTGCCCATGTGTGGGGCATATACATTGAAACCAGTCATCATAGTATTGTTTGTAGATGATAAACACAATTGCATAACGGCAACACGATCACTGACTGTCCATACTTTATGCAAGCAGTTCACTAGTTCGAGTTAATTTGCAAAACCAGACCGTAATGTCGATTTTCTGATGGGAGTAGAAGAATCCGGTAGTTACCAATGGTTTCATCGGATCCTAGGGCGTTCTTTGTTTCCTGTATGCAGCAAATGTCGATTTTGTAACGGGACAGATCTTCGGATAATAGTTCCCTCTTGATCAGAGATGAGAGGCCACGAACATTGTA
This sequence comes from Dicyema japonicum, assembly GCA_011109175.1. NCBI lineage: Eukaryota > Metazoa > Dicyemida > Rhombozoa > Dicyemidae > Dicyema > Dicyema japonicum. The sequence goes on along the minus strand of RDEW01000055.1, from coordinate 156,338 downwards.
TGTGGCGATGGAAAACAAGGATTTTGCATTTAGACATGATAAAGACATGAATTTTTCTAGAGAAGAAAAACAGAAGCACGTCACCACTTCAACCAAAAAGCCGAACGTATTTTAAGAATTGGGATTTCTAATATATTATAAATGATCAAAATAATAATAACTGTTTTTATTAGAAAAAAATAAAAAAATTTATATTGTAAAATTATTCTAGCTTCGCTAAGTCTCTGCTATATTCTTGAATCACACTACCATCTCCTTCTAGATCAATCATTCCTGTGGCAGATACTCCTTTAACATGATATATGAATGTATCAATGTGTTGACCTGAGAACAACCATAGCTTCATCTCTGCAAGATCCATAGACTAGATTCTTTAGAAGAGATAGAAGTCTATCACGACCAGGATGTCCATTTTTGAGGTGAACATGTTCAAAAGAAAATTTGTGACAAATTTAAATTATTAAAATTACTATCATTAATTAATTTATTGATTTACTTTTCATTAACCCAGCCATACTAGAACCTGTTGGTCTGGACAGAGGAGACGGAAAACGTTCCGACGGGATCACAATTTTCCCACTCGAAGAGGGGAAACCTTTGGTTTTGGACGCTACTTGTGTCGACACGCTTTGCCCGTCCAACATTGTCGGGAACGTGGTAGACACACTGTATTCCGCGGAAAAAACGATGAGGACAAAGGAGAAGTACGAAGCGCTACGCGACCGATTCGCGTTTTATCCGATAGTGGTCGAGACAACTGGAGGAATAAGTGGAAAATCGCTTCGCTTCCTAAAGAAACTTGGACGCTTAGCTACACTAAAAAGCCACGACGCACGTGAGACCCGGTGGCTATTCCAGTTGATTTCTGTTGCAATCGTGAGAGGCAACGCAACGTCGATAATGTCGGCGGGGTCCACTTTGGATGGATGGCAGTTTTAAATATGATTTACTGTAAATATGGTTTTCTGATTTAAACAAATTGTTTTATTTTTCATTAAAAAATTATTGATTTTAAACGGCTTTACGAATAACGTCTTTAACGGCTCGTATCTAACCGGTCACATTTATTAACCAAGATACACCGAGAAAGAAGTTAAAGTAAACAACTAATTATGTGTATCCAGTTTCCACTTCACAGAGTCCATCCGAAATCAACATAAAGGGTAAAAGACGTCCATACTGCAGTTGTAGAAACATCTTTAGTGGAGTGGGGGAGAGTAAATGATTTTTTTTTCGTGCCAGCCGGTACTTGGTGCCACCTAGACAGGTTGATCACATGACGCCACTCTAATAGGAAGAGAGGACGAACAGACGACCAAACAGAAGCTTGAACCAATTAGCCACTAAGCACCACACGGCGCCACGCGACTAAAATTTTTTTTGTTTTTTAATAAATAATATTTTATTGTTAAATAAAACGTGTTTTATTTAGAGACACCGTAAAATTGTAACAAATAAAAGTATACTAAATCGATAAATAAAAATAAAATAATATGCCACGAGCCTAGGTGGTTACACCTATGGACTTAGAAAAAAATATTCGGGAATTAGTGTCTATCTGACGAACAGCTGCTGAAGGCCGCATAGGGAATTAGTGTTTATCTCAAAAAACTAACACGAAGAGATCTGCAGTAAAACCAGTAAAAACCACAAAATGAAAAGCTCTTCTCGTCCTCCGGGAAGTGCTACTGCTGAATCATTCTCTTTAGAAAACAAGACTCCGCATATGGCAGAACCTGTTAACCAGCGAATGTCATTACAAAACACGATCCAAGGAAATGTCCAAATATACGGATGAACTAATGAAATCTGATCAATCAGAGAACAAGACTATATTAATTACAGTGAATTCTACTATGAATGCGATTAAAATCGCAAACGTTTTACAATACTATGACCGATACGGAACTATGAGGATGAGCCACAGAGAACCGGGCTTCTTCAGGCTGGATTTCCTGGATAACACCCATGTGGCCACCTTTATAGAAGTTGTGAATGAAACCTGCCCTTTTGGTAATGACAATCACCATTTTAAGACGATCTCAACAAAACCGTCTGAGATTGTCCTCAGGAACCTCCCCTTCTGGGTGAAGGAGGACGACTTTTTGGACTACCTTCAGGAGATGGCTCCCTCAGTCACGGAGGTTACCCGAATGACCAGAGGATTACAGGCCATGCCATTGGCGAAGGCCACGATCAATATGAAGTCGGAGGCTACATCACTGATACGATGTGGCTTCTACATCGGGACGAACAAGATTTCTTGTGAATGGATGCGGAGGATCACCGATCTGCTACAGCTGTCAGCAAATCGGCCACTTTGCATACCAGTGCACGGGAAAGAAAAAATGCTTCCGTTGCGCGGGAGAACACGACACCACCAAGTGTCATGCGGATCCAACTCTTGAACGAAAATCTGTTAACTGCGGGTCAACACGACACGGCGCAAGATACGAAAGATGCCTTGTATTCATGGAGGCCAGACGAGAGTTAAACTCCCGAATCGACAACAGGGAACCGAAACAGACGGATATTATACTAAGAAATTGGAACTGCCAGCCCAAAAAAGGGTAATTGGCGCAAGAACTAACAATACGAAGTGCTCCTTTCCACGAGAGTCGGCCTACCGAAGGAAAAGTTATCAGGGAGTATTACAAAAGAACTAAAGGAAATAATATCAAGACTGAAGGAACTAAGCGGCATACTCGGGGTGGAATTACGCAGTATGATGGACCTGGCCATAAAGAGCCCGGGCCACCAACAATAAAATTTTAAAGAAACTTGAAGATAGTGCTGGTGAACGCCCGATTCCTAAAGAAGAGGCGTCATGACCTGGCACTACTACTATCGTCCACCAAGATTGACATCCTGGTGGTCAACGAGACCAAGGTGAAAAAGACCAACACCACAATACTACAGGGATACAGTTCTATAGAAATTCCATGGGTCGAAAGTGCAGAAGCTGGTACTGGAACCACATTGTTCTACAATAAAGTTCTACAGATACGTGAGCCAAAAATTATTATGAATACACACTGTGAATTTGTTTCCATCGAGGTGAGATGCTGTGGCCGTTGGATACACGTCGGTGGAATGTATTCAAAAGACCTTAGAAAGTGCTCCACGGAAATTGAATAATTCTCCACAAGAAACGATATGTCTATGCTAGTGGGTGATCTAAATCCCAAGAACATTAATTATGGGTGCCTCGGTACTAACGATGATGGAATCAGACTAAGAAAATTGAGTGATAAAACTGGCTTTGAGATTTTGACAACGGAAAAACTGAATCATTACTCGCACTAAGGGGAGACATGCTTGGGGTGTTCCTGGTGTCACCACTGCTCTACACTTATGTAGAGAAGCCGATGACCATGTGGGACATCGCAAGTGACCATATACCCCAAGAGATGATATTGAACCTAGCTCCAGACTCCATGGACTCTGTGTTTACAGGTTACGACCTGACAAGAGTAAATTGGAACACTATAGAAGATACATATCTAGAAACCTCAAAAACTGGAAGGATGGACCTTATTCCCGAAATGATATTGACAACATGAACAGAGACCTCTCAATTATGATGGAGAGATACTTATCACTTTACGCAAGGAGGAGAATTTCAAAGACCAATCATGGGAAAAGCATCAAACTCTCCCCTCATACACTATCTATGATTAGTGGAAGAAACCGAATACGGAACAAACTCAGAAGATGTGTGACTGGGTTGACCGGATTGCAATGACCGACCATCTAAAAATAATCAAAAAAATCATTGAAGAGGGAACAAGACTGTCCCAAGAACAACATTTGAGGAACGAGGCAAGCAAACTAAATACGAAAGACCTTTCGTTCTGGAAGTTCTACAAAAGATTAACTGGCCAGAACATGAAGGATACAAAAATCTCTTTGACCAAATTAGAAGGAGGATAATGCTCTATGGAAGAAGCTCCAGCTATTTTTAAGAAGCAACTGGAGCATATCCAGGGGGTCAACCCAATGGAGCTAATCCCAGGGGAAAAGTTGAAAGCTACAGAAGAACTCTTAACGTACTCTCTGGATGATCTTAATGATACCGAAATGGAGATAACGACAGAGGACGTTATAAATGCGATCGAACATGCAAGGACAACGCCCCTGGACATGATCATATAAGTATGAGATTGTTCAAGGAAGGGCCGGATGATCTGCTGCTTGTGCTGAGGAATCTATTTAACGCGAGTATTACTCGTGGATATGTCCCAATACGATGGAAATGTTCTATTATCAGAATGGTACTCAAACCGGGAAAGTCGAGGAGGAACCCTCTCAACTATAGACCGATCAGCCTCATTTGCTCTATTTCCAAAATTGTGAGCGAATTATCTTCAAGAGGCTGAACGAGCACATAGAAGAGAGTGGTTTCCTCCTCACGGAACAATGGAAAATCCTATACGGACTGCATCTACCAGATGCACTCGACGGTATTGAGAGGTCTGGAATTCAAGAGACAAGTCAACCTAGTATGTCTGGATCTGTCTAAAGCTTTTGATAGCGTGTGGCATGAAGCCCTCCTATCAAGGCTAATATCCATAAGAAACACTTCATATGGATAAAGAACTTTCTAACGGAACGAACTTCCCGAATACGTGTCGGACCATATATGTCAAAAGATATTACATTGAAGAGGGGAGTTCCACAGGGCTCTATCTTGAACCCGCTGTTGTTCAATATATTCTTGTCAGACTTCCCAGTTCCACCAGATATGAACACCAAGATGTTGATATACGCGGATGACATTCTAATCATGGATACTTCTGGAAAATCCACTTTATCGGAAAATAGAATCAGGCTATTCGTTGATCAAGTTCAGGACTGGTGCTCCAAGAGAGGGATGACACTCTCCACCAAGAAATCGAGCCATATGAGAGTCAGTCGCATACGGAGGCATCGTGTACCAGCATTATTCACTTGGCATTCCAAAAGTGAATTCACTTCGCTACCTCTGGATAGTCATCGATGGAGATGGTTCCTTCATGGAAGATATGAGACAAAGAAGGAAGAAAGCGCTACAAGCGCTTTTTTGTACAAGGAAGCTATCCGTAGGCTTGGAGACTTTTCTGATTGTTTTCACGAGAGTTATTCTGCCGGAACTATTGTATGGATGCGAAGCATGGTTTTTCTCACGCCATAGAGATAGAATTATACTACTTATGGAAAAATCAAGAAGGTAAGCAATAACGCTGGCCTTGGGGAAAAAACTATTCAACACCCTCACTATAGAAAAAAATAAAATTCTTACTCCGGTAAGATACATTGTGGAGAAGAGGATCGATAGGATCCATTGATAAAATAAAAAGAAAATAAAGATGAGGTACGTCGGAAGAGTTCAGACCGCATAAGCGGACTCGCATAAACCTCTTAATCAACTTCTATAATTCGCTTGAATAAAGATTGGTTAGTTGGTTGTTGTTCTTGGGTCCTAAATTAATTTTCAATCTTTATCGAAAAATAAGCGAAGTGTAACACCCTAGGCTCGTGACATAATACTAAATCGATGATAAATAACAAAATATAAGCAACATTATCTATTTTCTAAAATAAAAACAATTTATGGATGGTGGATTTGACGATAGTTTAGAAGATCATCTGTTTCATTTTGTAGTGCATAAAGTCACATGGACCCTCTCCTCAGTTCATGCGGATTATGAAATCCAAAAGTCCTTCCAGAAGAGGAGACCTTTCTTGAGAGGGACCTTTCCAGAAGTCCATCGCTCCGCATCTTTGTTTATTGACTGGATTCTTAATGGAATTTGTCAAAGAGATAAACGGGCATCAAGAAGCACACGCATGAGATGCATGGTTCGACATGTTGCTTGTAGATAGAGTTCAGGATATGCCCTTCAGAGTGAGAAACACATGTGATTCTTATAATTTTCTGGTATTTGGTAAAAGGGATATCGTCTTAACTTGACCATCCGTCTGCTTAATCTGTTGTCGGATGTGAATTATATGATGACTGATTTCTCGGGGCTAATTGATAGGCAGTCGTCATCCGAACGTTAAGACGGTCCACGTGTTGTTGCAATCTAAATACATTGATAACGTGAGGCCTAAAGAATGTCATCAACATAAGTTAGTTGGATATTGTTTTCTGGAATGGGAAGATTGACCGGTTGAATAATAAAGGGAATGGGTGATCCTTGGGGACGCCATTCGGCCAATCTTAAATTTTTAAGTGAATTTAAGTAAATTCACTGGTGGTACAGTGTGACGGTTGCCGGGCAAGAGGCCTGAGGGTCGCTAGTTCGAATCCCGATACTGTACATTCGGTTGAAGGTTCCACGCATCAATATGCTTTGGCTTGACGAGTGACGCCGTCATCAGTGAACACTTCATTGCGAAACCGGATCGTTTATAAAGGACATAATTGTTATTTAATAGCACTTCCGAGTTGCCATAAGCGGTGTACAGACATTTGGCCGACAGATATTAGGCCGACAAGACATTCTGGTGTTAAAATTCAAGATAAAAACATTTACTTAAAGGTTATGAGATAGCGCAGTCAAAAATTCTACCATGTATTCATCATATTTTTTAATAATAATGTTTATCCTTTTGTTCACATCCTGGTACTCCTTTACTTGTCTTATTGATATTCCGATCACTTGTACTACTGTGAGCTCCCACTGTTCTTTTTGTATTTTTGCAACAAGCCGACCAACAGTTGGATGCTTTATAGACACTCTTTGTGAAAAAGATCTGTGCCATCCTTCAAGTGAATTCGCAGTTCTTGGAAGGCCTTCTGCCTCTCTGTCGTGTACATTCCACATTTCCAAACTAAACAATGGTCTTCTTCTCCTTCCACGTTGCAAGGCTCCGATCCATGTTGTCTCAAAATAGGTCAGAAAATCTCCCAACACGTCATCAGTCTCGTCATCTTTAGTTTCAAGGAGCGCTCGGAAACTCTCAATGACTTGAGGTACAGGAACAAATGCCAGTGCTTGAATACTTTTAATTAAGTTTGCATTTGCTGGGTCATTGTACCATGCCTGCAGTCCTAGATTTTATATTTTTCGCCATAAACACTGCCCAAAGTGAAAGTAGCAGCCATACACATTTGCATTTGAAAAAATTCTGTTAATAGCATCGATCGCTGCTCGCTCATAATCTATGGTAAATGATAGTTGATTCAATTGTGGCCTTTTCTCTTTCAGGGTTGAAAATATTTGTTCATACATTTGTTGAGATTTATCTCGAGCAATAGCGTACACTAATGGAGCATGTTTCACATAATGTATAACTGAAAACCTAATGGAGCTGAATCAAAAGTACCATCACATAACCAATGTTCTTTCATAGACATAAGATCAAGGTTTCTTGCTGTTGTTAATATAAGCCATCGATCACTAACGTGTAGCACAAAATCATCTCCTCTGAGAGTACTTTTAAGTTCATCAGTTAGAACATTACCGTCTTGTATTTGATCTGTACGCTGTCGTTGAACAGTACGTGCAAGGGTTTCTTTTTTGGGTAGCGTACAAGCAGCATCAATAGGGTATGTGCTTAAACAATTTTGGATAACTGTGGATGTAGTTTTTTCAGACTCTCTCGCTCTCTTCTTTATCGTATTGACGGTTTTCAGCGCATGTAAACGTCCTGCATTTGGTGGATGTTCGTGTGGTGTCAAAGTTCTATTAAGTTATTCGTTAACAGTTCTTACTCTGCCTTTGCATTTTCCTTTCAGCTCACATCTCCAATATATGACATTCTCTCTCTGTCTAATGTACGCATAGCCGTCATGCAGAAGTTTTCTCTTTCCATGAGTGGTTTGTGAAAATTCCATTTTTTACCGTTATTAAAATACATAGTGTATTTATTATTTATGCTTAATTGAATTGTCGGCTAAACGTCTGTCGGCCAAATGTCTTAGTACCGCCATAAGCACGTAAAATGCCTAGGGGTTCGCTCGTGCCGTACACTCGACTATCCTCCCAGTCACCCCTTTCCATTTAGCTCTGTTTCTCGCGCGTTTACGAATATCCTCAAGATCGTCTCCAGTTTTGAATTGACCGCCAATTCGTGCGTAATCGTTATTAAGCAGAGGGGAAGCGTACATCTTGGCCGACCCCGAAATCCAATTCCATGATTTGAATACTAATATTCCATGATTTGATTGCAAGGAATCACTTCGTCCATTCTCAGAACATGTCCGAAAAGTCGCCACCGTGTGGTAATTAATTCTCTGCTTATCGGTTTGCATTTACATAATTTGTAGTGTCGTTTTGGATAATCTGTGGCCATTTGATTCCCGCAATTTTTCTCAATTGATTTCTATGAAATGTGTCTAGTCTGTCAAGGTCAGTTTTTTTAGTTCCCCATGTTCCCGAGTTATATGATAGGACTGGTTATATGAACGCCATATATAAGCACATCCGAAGATTTAAGGAGATAAGTTTTCTGCGAGTCCAAACACTCCACATCTTTTTCAGAGAACACGATGCCAACATCTTTCTACGAGTAATGTCCTCAGCATCACCTAAAAACGAGTCGAGCCTTTTAGTAAACCTCCATTTCTCATCAATCCGTGTCGATAACCGCTGAATCGAAGATAACTCTGTTTATTCTGAATTGATCTTCTAAGACCACCTCTCCAGAACCGTTGTGGCTTTATTTACTGCAGTTCTTAGTACCTCCACATCCTCAGACACAAAATCGATGTCATCTGGATATATTAATTCCACAAAATGATTATTTAAGTGACCAAATTCTTTTCTAACATCTCTCAACGCATCTTCCAAATAGATTGCAAAGAGAACTGGTGAAAGTGAGTCCCCTTGCCGAGTACCAATCCCGGTCGTGAATTTTTCCGAATAGCTCTTCCCCACTTTCACTATGAGGCTCGTGTCAGCCAGCAAAAAACGCACAGTCCTCATCAATTATGTCTTTGAGAACTTGCAGTAGTTTATCTCGGCAGACACAGTCGAATGCATTCGATAAGTCGACTCCCAGAATATACATTGTTTTTCTGTACTTCTTACATATTGCCGTAAGCCACCGATGACTCCACACTATATCAGCGGTCGATTATCCTGGTCTGAATCCACTTTGACTTGGTGACAAGTATTGGTCAACTGAATTTGATATTCAATGTTGTATTCGACAATGTTTTTCGCAGTGTCGAAAGCACGATCGGCCTGAGATTTTCTTTTGGACCTGCAGTTTTGCCATGTTTTTGTAAAGGAAGTAGAACTCCCATCGCGATGTCAATTGAACAATGAGTCCTGAATATCTCGTTGAATATAAAAGATATCTTTTCTGCTAGCCGGGTGCGTATTTTAACAACTCTCCACAAATATTGTCATAGCCAGCTGCTCTGTTGTTATTCAAGCGAAGGAGTCCTCCACGAATCTCGGAATCCATAAGCACATTATTAAGTGAACGAGGCTGTCCTTCGAATTGTGTGATGGGTAAAATATCCTCTCGATTGAACTGCTTGCTAAAATGTTGGGCTATAAGTCCAGCAGAACGGTTAGTGTCCAATACAAAGTGACCGAACTCATCTTGAATTTTTAAATTGGTTTTAACTGACCCGCGGTTGAGTAAACGCACAGCCATAAACATTTTTGCACATAAATGTAATCTTTACACTTCCAATACTCGTTGTTACAAAAAGTCCGACCATGATCGGAGCACATTCTTCTTAATTTCGTGTTGGATTGTATTTCGCAATTTTTTAATTCGGATTTTCGTTCAGGATCACAAGCTTCAATTAGAAGTCTTATATCTCGTTGACGGATAGGAAATTCATTGACTGTTGTATGCTCCTTTATATCTTCATAGTATTTTCGCGAATCCCAACTGTTTCTTTGGCAGCCGTCATTATGGCTTCAGAGATTCTTTTCCACACGATGTGGGGTAGGCCAAATATTGGATAGATACTGGTCTATTCGCTGCTGGTATCTCGTGAGGACTGCAAAATTATTCACTAATTCTTCTCCCGCTATCATCTGTGTTTTTCTGTGACGTGTATGATTCGCATATAATATTCCATTAAGCCCTCTAAGATTCAACCGACAGACTACGATCTTGTGATCGCTATTTGTCAATGCTCCTCCATACGAACGAGAGTCCACTCATAATCTCTCGTGCGACTGCTTGCACAAAATATAATCTATTTGATTGAATATTTTTTGTTCCTCTCCATTTTTGTTTGTTCTACAACCTATCCAGGTGGTCTTGTGTCAAGCGGCGTGCTGAAATGCCGTGTTGCACGAAACAAATCGTAGGTATGACAAAAGTCGATCATAAAATTTCCAGAAAAATTTTGATACCCCCTTCCGTGATTACCAATACAACGTTCATTTCTGCGTTCAATTCCTGCCTTTGAATTCCAGTCTCCCGCAATAAAAATTAGCGTGGACGAGCAGAGTTGTGAGTATACATAAACTCATATAAAAATCATCAAGCTCATACATAGAAGTTGATAATCTTCCTGTGTGGGGGAAATACATGATCGATCTCTTATTATCTATATTAAGTTAATAATAGCAATTCGGTCTGTTACTCTCCATACTTTTAGTAACCGATCCACAAGTGAGATGTGTGTAGCAAAGCCCATCCCATAATGACGGGAGTCGGATGGTAGTAGAAGTATTAACCGGTAGTTGTCATATCATACATCTATTTCTGTCACCTTCGTCTCTTGCAAACATGCCACACCGGTTTTGTATCTTTCTAGATCCGTACATAGAATGTTCTGTTTGATGTTTGGACATACATCTGAGAAAAAAACAAAGAAGTGAAGAGCATTCCTTGGTTCTCCCTCATCGATTAGCTATGATAACTGTTCTTTGCTTAAAATAAAGTGTGTGTTATGTGCACAAGCGAAACCATAAACATGTGCTAAAAAAGTAAACCCACGTGACTTGTATTTTAAATAAAAAATGAAATATATATTTAAATTAATAAAATGAGTCAACAAAACATGTGTGTTGGTAGAATATGCAAAATAGCGGCAATTCAACTTCAATGCATAGACAATATAGAACATAATATAACAAAAATAGTCACACTTGTTAAACAAGTCGAAAAGACTGGTGCTAAAATGGTGTTTCTTCCAGAAGGATTTGACTTTATTGGCAGTTCAAAGGAACAGTCGTACAAACAAGCAGATTTTTTAACCGGAAGTGTAGTGCAAAGGATGCGATCATTAGCACGTGACACAAACATGTGGCTGTCTTTGGGAGGATTTCACACTAAGTTCTACAATGGTGACAAAATATCAGATAAAATGAAGAATACTCACATTATTATTGACTCTAATGGAGAAATTGTCTCTACCTATGAAAAATTAAACATGTTTGATTTGGCGGGGACCTTCAAAGAGAGTGAAAACTACAACTCTGGCATCACTCTTACTCCTCCTGTTGAAACCCCTGCCGGAAATTTGGGATTACAAATTGTTTGACTATATATAACATTTAAGTGCTATGACCTTCGTTTTCCTGAGTTTGCCACCATGTTGAGGAAACTGGGGGCTGAAATTCTGTCATATCCTTCTGCATTCACTTATGAGACAGGATGTGCTCATTGGGAGGTTTGTTTAGTGTTTAGGAAGTAGATGCTCCTGAAGAGTCGAGCTGTTGAGACTCAGAGTTATGTCGTGGCCGCAAATCAGACTGGTTGGCACAATGATAAGAGAAGATCGTTTGGTCACTCTATGGTTTAGTTTTGTTAATAGTTCAGATTATAGATCCCTGGGGGAAGTTGTGGCTGAATGTGGGGAAGAGGTCGGATTTATTGTGGCTAATATCGACCATAGCCTGACTAGTAAGGTTAGAAGTAGAATGCCCTGTTTTGAGACTCATCGTCCTTCTAACTTTTACCCGAACGTAATGTGTTGGACTCCAAGTATGTTTCCTTTTGATTGAAAGTGGAAATTAATGATGACTTTGTCTTCAGTTTTGGTGCAGTTTCTATAAGCTCAGAGCAGATGTTTTTGCGTACTCGACTCTCTGTCGCATTTGTCAACATTAGACCGGTACTTCCTGGACGTGAGCTTTTTTCCTTTATTCAGATGTTCTTGTTTCTCCGTTAAGGGTGGGAATTACTCGTTATAATCAACTAAACTTTGATGAGCTTGTTGATTTGAACCTTACTATTCAAAAGGTTGGAAACGTTGTGGAAAAACATTTTTGTGGGACTTCCCTGTCAGTTGTTGTTCAGGACGGACTGGAAGCTGGTCAATCTATTATGGTTTTACTATTTGTTGAATATAGCATGTACATGTTCATATTATTCCACGTGTAGCAAATGATTTCTCTAACAATGATATGCTTTATGTTGAGGTAATGGATGTGTTATTATTAGTTACAAAATGACGCTAAACAAGTTAAACCATTGAGGACTGCGGAAGAAATGAGAATTGAAGCTTTCGAATTGAGAAAATATTTTTATTAGTCATTTTTAATAATGAATATTAATAATTTAATAACAACTTTACTACAAATTTAATCAGGAGTTAGCTATAGGGTTTTTTATTCTGACATCCGGTGACATTGAACTAAACCCAGGGCCGCAGAATAGATCCATCAGAATCTTACAACTTAACACCAATGGAATCACCTCGAAACATACCGAATTGGCTGAGTACTTGGTTAAACACCGTATTGACATTGCCCTTCTGCATGAGTCACGTTTGTCTGCCTTCTCCCAAACACCAAAATTCAAAAACTACTCTTTGCTCCGTTCTGAGCGATCAAATGGATCTCACGGTGGTGGCCTGGTCACCCTCATTCACAACTCCATCCCATTCACGGATACCACTGACCACACATTGACAGCGGCTTCTGATAAACATATGGAATTGCTATCCATCACCATCAATATTATGTCAACTCCTTACACAATTCTGAATATCTACATTCCCCCTTCGTCTTGCTGCCAGAAGAGTTACCGACCAAACCTAGAATTCCTTCAACTATACGAAAACATAGTTATTTGCGGCGATCTAAACGCTAAAGATCCACTATGGTTCCGAAACCAGAATTCGGACCACAGAGGGAAACAAGTGATCTCTGAACTGGAACACCTAGTGATATTAAATAACCCCCGCCAACACACGAGATGTGGAACACGCCCTGGGGATCCTAACACGTCTCCTGACCTCTCCATATGCTCAGCTCCCCTTGCAAAATCGATCTACTGGGATGTCAGATATGACTTACCCTCAGATCATAACCCTATTCTGATCGACATCTTCTTGCATTTCGGACGAACTATGTCGAGGCGAACCTATGTGAACTACAAAAGGGCGAGATGGATCGACTTCACGGTTGACGTCGAAACGTCGCTGGAAAACTTCTCTGTGAATAATTTTACCTCTCCAGACAAAGCCATTGCACATTTCAACTCAGCCATCCTTTCGGCGGATAGAAAGCACGTCCCTAAAGGATTCATCCATGATTACAAACTATTTTTCAACAAAGAAATATTGGATCTCATCTGTGAGAGAAGACGCCTAAAACGTTCCCGAACAACCAACCAGCAACTCCAAGATGAAATTTCTTCCCTAAACAAGAAGATAACCCACCTCATTACGGAGCTCAAAAAGGAGAAGTGGTCCACTTTCGTCTCTCGATTGAATCCAAAATCAAAACCCCAAAGTTTCTGGAGATTTATCAGAGAAATACAATCAAATCAAACCGAATCGAGCACAACCCATGGAGGTAGACTTGGAAAGGACAACCAAACGAAAGATTTCCACTGCCAGGCAAATGACTTGATGACTCACTATTGCAAAATGAGTCATATTCCAATGAATAAAGAAAATCGACCTCATATTACTAAACCCCAAGGGTAACAAAGGCACGATTCGAAGTATCAATAAGTCATGTTCAAAACCTCATTACAAACTCAAGAAACTCACCAGCCACGGGACCCGATCGGATCAGCATATTCCACCTAAAGCACCTCGGTCCAAACGGGCTCTTGGCACTTAAAGATATCTACGAATTCTCCATCAACAGGTGTTTCATCCCGATGTTATGGAAGAAGTCGAACATTATCCCAATACTCAAGAACAACAAAGCCTCCTCCTTGCCCTCTTTGTTCAGGCCAATTTCCTTAACATCTGTTGTCTCAAAAATCCTCTTAACGAAATCACCCCTTACCTCGACCTCTCCGACTCACAACATGGTTTCCGTCCTTTATACTCGACCACCACGCACTTACTGACACACTAACCCAATACATCTTCAACGGTTTCAACAACTGCAAACCCCCGGAACGAACTGTCTTGGCCTCTATTGACCTAACTAAAGCTTTCGACAGAATCTCCCGTGTGGTCCTCTGCAACAAGATCTATTCTTCAAATATTCCCTCTGTATGGAAGTCATGGCTCACAAATTTCCTCTCGGGAAGACTGGGTCATACGTGTCTATATTCAAATCTATCAAGATACCGACTCCTACCAAACGGTGTTCCCCAGGGATCAGTCCTTTCACCCTCACTTTTCAACCTTTACGTCAAAGACATCCCAACAACCCAAAATACGTTACTATTGACATATGCCGATGATCTAGTAATCGCATCCAGGAGTGGCGATGTTCGACTGGCCACCGAAAAAGTGCAGTACCACCTGAACTTGCTATCCGACTGGATGAACTTAAACTGGATGAGTGTTTCCACCTCGAAGTCATCAGCTACCCTGTTCACAACCGATCGAAGACAATTCAACCTAAACCCCACACTCTCGTTGGGTGACGAACCACTCCCCTTAAATAAATACCCGAAGATCCTTGGAGTTGTCTTCGATCCTTCACTCTGTTTCAACAGACAAGTGGAGGAAGTAATGACAAAAGCCAAGCGGAAACTTAACATATTACGGGCAGTAGCTGGCCACCCAAACGGTCAGCAAAAAGAAAACTTAACTCTTCTCTACAAACAGTTCATCAGGACTACACTCAACTACGCCGCACCAAGTTGGGCCCCCTCAATCTCCTTGTCCCTTTCAAGAACTGCAGAAAGTGCAAAACTCGGCGCTGAGAATAATAACCGGCTGCTTAAAGTCAACCCCCACCGACCATTTACATTGGGAGTTGAAAATCCTCCCGCTCTATGACCACCTGGAAATGCGTAATTTACAATTCCTACGGCAGTCGTTCGACCCGAATCACCCAGTTCACGCTCTGCTAAGTAACAATAACCGCAGATACATACGCAGGACCCTCTTTGACCTACAAAGAGCCTTGTCGAAGATCACCCCCCCCCCTCAAGAAGACTCAACTTGGACCCGCCGAATCCATGATTTCATCTCGAGGACACTTCAATATAACAAAGTCTTGGAGCGCTTCCCCCCTGATATCAGTCCAACGGAACAATCGCTCCCGAGGAAGATCAGAATCGGACTGGCTCGCCTACGATGTGGACACCACCCTTTCCTGGCTGGCAGAGTAGTTCGGGACCTTTTTCCCTGCCCTGGACCACCGGATGCAAAAGTCGAGGATCTCTGGGAGCGGCCTGTCCGGACTGCACGCTCTCTGATGGTCGCCGGCTTCCCACTTGCTGGCGAAGCCGGGGTTAATAATTTAATTTATTTAATTTATTCCGCCTTTTCGATTTGGACACCTCTCTCGTCCCCTATCGCCTCAATTTTCATGCGTTCTTTTGTGGAAGCCGCGAATCCTGTTATCAACTATCTGTTTTATTGGACAAGAATCTTGAACTCCTCTATTCTCAAGCCGGCATGTAGTCTCTAAAGACAACCTTATCTCTGATCTTCTAAACTTTTCTAATAATGATAGTATATTTTCCTTTTTAGTGATGTACCACTCCTCACAACCGTACAACAATTTGGTAGAATAATCATCATCAATATGAAGAGAAACTTCTCAGTACTGATGGACAGTCTACGCGTACAGAGGAGTGCCTGTAGCGCTCTTTTCCTCCTCAGCTTAACATCTTCAGAAATGAGCCTTCATGATCAATCGTAGCATTTAGGTAGTGGAGTAACCGCATTCTTGGTACTCACAGTGCGTGAAGCCGTTCATGGTGACTTCTGATACGGCTGATTCTTAAGAAGTTCGACTTTTCCTTTGAGAGCATCATTCCTCTCCGGTCACACCAGTCTGATTAATAAATTTCTTGAGCCTCCTCTCCGATAAGGCTGACTTTCCAGACATGTCCATTATCAGGATATCATCCGTATAAATTAGCAATTTAGTTTCGGATGGGATTAGTAAGTTGGCATGAATATGTTGAATAATAATGAGCTTAAAACAGAGCTCCGAGGAACACCTCTCTAGAGTGAAATATCTTTGGATACGTGTCCTCCGATGCGCACTTGATGACTCCATCCGATTAAGAAATTCCTTAGCCATACGAATAGGTGACTTGGAATATCTGCAGACACGTGCCACACATTATCGTAGGCCTTGGATATATCCAAGCACACTAATTGTCTCTTGCATTTTGTTCCTTTTAGTACGTCCGTAAATTTGATATATGCAGTCGCGTAGGATTTTCCTGTTCTAAAGCCTCATTGTTCTGCGAGTAGGAAACCGGTCTCTTCTATATGCAGACACATCCTCTTGAAAATAATTCGCTCAATAATCTCGGATATCGAGCATATATGGCTGATCGGTCCATAGTTGAGAGGGTGCCTCCCCGGCTTTCCTGGTTTGGGAATCATTCTGAATGTAGAGTTTTTCCACCATACTGGGATATATCCATATTTTATAGTGAACATTTTCATGCTGACGAGGTCGAAGCATTGGCCTTGCATACTTTAATTGCTGCCTTGACCTTCTCGAGGGTAATTTTCTTCTCAACATATCTGAGGTCGTTAGCGAGTAGTTGCAGAGTTCTAGTGACTCGTTCATCTGTTCACATGGGATTAATAACAATGGGTTGATTTTTTGAATTCTATCCAGTTGGTTTTTGAATATTGCTGAGGTTCTTCCACAAAATGCGTACCCCCATTTGGATTCCTCAGAACAATCTTCCTTGCATCATTTTGTGGCCAGTTATTCTCTTTTAAATCTTCCAGGAGGGATCTTGACATCCAATTTGGTCGCCTCATCCCTCCGTCTGTGCTCCATATCCATATTCGAGCTCCCAGTCGATATGTCATATTTTATAAAGACATCTTCGATGACATGTGGTCCTAGGTTCAGGACCATTTCTTGTGGTATATGGTCACTGCTGATATCTCAAATAGTTTTGGTCTCTCCTCATAGGTGTACAGCTGATACAAGGAACACATCAGGCATGTCTCCACCATGGTGAGAGAAATGGTTCGGCTCATCTGATGTCATGACCTCAAGGCAAGATTTTCAACCGTATTCCGTCACCATTAGTTTTGTAGCATCCGTATATCACGATGATGGCATTTAGGTTGCCCACCATTATAGACATTGCATTTCTTTCAAAGAATTAGTTAATCTGTAGAACAGTTTCTTATATTGACAGGACCCCCCGATACTTATCCACGATCTGCAGCAATGTATTTCAATCGACACGAATTTGCACTGCATAGCCGAGATGATGCTCTGGTTCCGTACTTCTGAGTCATCACGGTAGAGAATGAGGTTCCCGTATCAGCCAAGTCGTCCTCCTCCCATGGTATTTCTACAGAATGGTATCCTTATATTTTATTAGTATTGGTCTTTTTTTATCTTGGTCTCATTGACCACCAGTTGGTGGTTGTCACAAGTAGTCACAAGTAGTTTAAGATCACTATGCATTTTCCTAAGGGATCGGGAATTCACCAACACTATCTTCAGACCTCTTCTCAATTTTTTAGGTGGCCTGGGCTCTCCATTGCCAGATCCACCATCTTTTTTTAAATCCACTCCAAGGATTGTTCTGAATTACTTTAATCTTGAAATTATATCTTATAATTTTTTAGAAATCTTTTCATGTTGGGTCTGCCAAACGATCCCTTATTATGCTGATTATTCTTCTACTACTCTCAGCCGGTTTCTTTGGCTATGGGACCGTGTTTATTCTCAGCGGTGTTTCCGTGTTGCATTCAACTTTTGTCCTTTCCATCTGTCTTGATTCCGTTTTATTATTGCGAGTATCAATTTTTTCTAGCTTCTAAGCACTGGGCATCCCCCATATCTGACCCCGTGTTTAGAAGACCGCAGTTGACACAGTTTGTTTTCGATCCAGGATCCATCTTGGATTCTGAGATGTCGTTTTCTCCGGCACAGCGGAAACACTTGTTCTTTCCTTGCATTGGTGTGCAAAGTGACTGAATTGTTGGCAGTTATAACAAATCAATGGACCTCTCCGCATCATTCGCAAATGACCATATTCCTACCAATGAAATAGCTGCAGCGGATTAGCGATGTTCATAAAGGCCGTCTTATCAGACCTCTTTAGAATTCAAGACGGAAGGTGCCAGGGCCTCTGTGACTCATTCGCATAGATCCTGATTCATCGAGAAGATACAATATATTGGAGATTTTATCGCACTTGTAGTTGACATGATTGAAGTCCGTACAACCAGGCTGTTTGAGTACTTCCTAATGGAATTGATTGAATCTGTAAGCTTTTCAATAATGTGTTCCGCTCTCACGTGTTATTGATTGGTCGCTGTTATAACCATTTCATTAGCTATTTCAGATTCTTTAGCTTTGCACTGGTCCTGTTCTCCACTGAGAAGGAATTGACAGTTGTAGTTCCCCGGAGGACGGGAAGAGTTGTGTAAGCCGACTTTGACCAATTTGCTTTTCAGTTTTGTAACTTTTTGAAATTTCAATTCCTTTATTATCCTTAATAATTTAATCACATCTTAATTCCCACAAGTTGTTAACCACATAGGAATCATATTCTCTCATAATTTGTTTCCATTATATAGTACGACATGCCATCATAAATGACATCCACACTAGTAATACTAAAATAAGACCAATACCAATCACACAATCAACATAACTACATCCTCTATCCCCATACAATTAAGTGACCCCTCTCTTATACTAACAATACTTCATAACTGAGTATATTTACATTACAAATATTTAAATTGAGTTTTAATGACTTATTTTCACATTATTTATAATAATATTAACCTTTTCATGACGTTAGTCTTAACAGGACACGTGTGAGGGAACCCAACTTCCCTGTTAGTACTCATCAGTCAAAACATTATTAAGTCAAACTTGTTTTAGAAACAGATTGTCGCCCCCTGAGACAGGTGAATCAAATAATTACGTAACACTATGCTAATTGAAATGAAAGACAAAGAATTACAGTCCGATCTCGTTTTGGGAAACCCAAACTGCGGGAAAACCTCTATTTTGGGGAAATTTTAATAGTAATGAATTTTTAGTAATAAACCCCAAGTAAAATTATAAAATTTTAAGCTTGTTCAATTGTGTAAGTAATGTTACATTTCTTAATTTTTAAATTTATCTTTTAGCCTCGATCTTAATATTTGTCCAAGAATGAACCTCAGATGCCACATGCTTAACAAATGCAAGGTTTAATGAATTGGTTGTAAATAGAATTCAGGATTGGGGTATTTCCTATCTTCTATAGTCCAGATAAAGTATTCAAACATTAGTTTTTTTCACATTTTGAAACTACTTTTTCAACATGGAGGAAGAATGAAATGTACATGTCAAAAATCACCCCAAGGATCTTTTGAGATTTTCTAACGGCTAACATCATTGTTTTTAAATCGACCGTCTATCTTTTCAGTTTTTGTCTGATGTAGAGTTTTGACGGACTTCTAAGGAATTCTAAGTGCTAGTAGACATTCGTTAAGACAGTCCAGATTTTGTTGTAATCTCAAAGTAGTCATCTGGGTGTCCCAATCACGTGGCTCAATGATAATATCGTCGGCATAAGTCAGAAGAATGTCATGTCGACTTCAGTTGTTGGGGATCCGCCTTGTAAATATTGAATAGTAATGAAGACAAAGGGGTTCCTTGGGGAACACCATTTGGAAAAAGCCGAGAAATAGACCTTGAC
Source organism: Dicyema japonicum (assembly GCA_011109175.1). Taxonomy (NCBI): domain Eukaryota; kingdom Metazoa; phylum Dicyemida; class Rhombozoa; family Dicyemidae; genus Dicyema; species Dicyema japonicum. The sequence goes on along the minus strand of RDEW01000055.1, from coordinate 136,373 downwards.
TGGCCAATGCAGACGCGTCCCCTCCGAAGTTAGCTAGCCAGAGTATAAGCTTTCCAGGTATTTTTGTTTGGTAAATTTTCCAAGTAATAATCCTCCTTGACACAGAGTCAAAAGCTTTGTGGATTTTTATGGTGCAAAATACAGTCTTTATGTGTCCTGGCCTGTGCGAGAAACCATATTGTATAAAGTTCTTCAAGTCTGAAAAATTGGTAAAATTAGATTTCTCTTTAAAAAACATTTTGAAATTATTATTAAAAACCTAAAATTACCGACAAATTAAATAACTACATAGCCGTCAGGTGATTCCGGCCGCCTCGAGTAGCCATCTCATTCTTGCTCGGTGTTCTTCGCATTTCCGGATTGGGCGGGGGTTTCTAACTTTTTGGAGGGTAGTAAGGCTCCGGTTTTCCTCACTAATTCCTAAAAAGGTGTCCGAGAACACCTTTGCATAGCCTTACTGGCCATTTTTGGATGGTATTGATTTTTTCTATATTCCTGTTTGATAGGTTGGTTCCCCATGCAGCACACCCGTATGTTAGAGACGGTTGAATATACTGCACGTAGAGCGAGTCCAAATTTGAGTTGAAACACCCCTTATATTGTCCAAGGAGTGTTTTAACAAAATTTAGCTTTCGTTGTGCCGAAGAGATTACGTTGTCGATGTGTTTGCTGAAGGTCAAGATTGAGTCGTAAGTTACGCCCAGTATCTTGACCGAGTTGGTCGTGGGGATTGAGTTTCCATTTATGGTTACACATGGAGCGGAGTTTGTCAATCTTCTGTTGTGAAAATTGTTGTATGACTTTTCGGGACTTGTATGTAGAATGTTCTTACCGAGCCAACAGTTCAGATCGTAAAATGAAGCTTGTATCCGGTAAACAGCTGTGTTAACGCACTGGTCTTTGACTGCGACGATTATATCATCCGCATATGTCAGAACCAGAGTATCGTCACTGGAAAGGGAGGGCATATCATTCAAGAATAAGTTGAACAGGTGAGGTGACAGTGGAGATCCTTGAGGGACCCCATTTGGAAGGAACTTGGTTCACTTATCTAGTTTTCCAACAGTTACTCTTCCTCTTCTTCCATTTAGGAAATTAGCGATCCAGATTTTCAGGTTGTTTGGAATTTTTGACGTAAAGATCTTCCTTGTCAAAAGCTTTTTGGGATAGTGTCGAAAGCTTTTTCTACATGGAGCATAACAATGACTTCTGATGAGGTTTCCGCTTTAGTCCATCCTTGATGAAATTTGTAAGGCATGTAAGATGCGTTTCTGTGAAGTGTCCTTTTCTGAATCCGTGTTGAAAAGGTGCATCAAAAAGGTATGGTTTGATTAGTTCAAAAATCAGCTTTTCCAAAAGTTTTGATGTAACACATAGGAAAGATATTGGTCTGTATGAGGCTGGTGATCCCTTTGGTCACCCGGGTTTCAGAATTGGTCGTATGTTTGATAGCTTCCATGGAAGGAATACAATTTTCGTTGATTGAAAAGTTGAAAATTTTTGTGAGGGCCATGATAGCATAGGGCCTATGTTTTTCAGAACTATTGCAGGGATTCCGTCCGGACCACAGGAATAAGTCGACTTTTGACCCTTGACCATGTTCTGTACGTTCTCCAAAGAGAGGACAATCGGGGAGGTGGCTCTTTTAGGTTTGAGGGCTAGGATGGATGGACTTTCGAATTTCTTGTGTGGGATGATACTCGTGTAGAAGTAGTATTTCATAATTTTGTTTAGGAAAATCTTGTTTTCCATTTGATCACGTGTGGCCGGGTTGTCAGCGTTACTAAAGCTTCTAAGTGTTTAGAATTTATTATAAGCACTTATCGTTATATCATAGGACTTGACAAAGCATGTGCAACACGAGTTAGCAAATCACTGGTTAGTTTCATCCACTTCCTCCTATTCAAAGCCGCAGTGCGCAACCAGTCAGATCCTCTCCACCAAGATGCCGTCCCATTTCTTTGAGGTCCTCGTCGAGAACGATGGCAATGTCGACCTTGGGCTACCACGGAAACGGGGGCTTCCAACATGAAGTAATCCTCCATGGCTACGTTCGTGGGGGCATCTAGTTCCAGTCGCAGAATATGGGCGAAAAGCCTCCATCGTGTATCCAGAATCTCATTAGAAATTTCTGAGGTCCTTTTATAGAGGAGATTAGATGATACCCTCGTATCACTTCTTTCGAAAATCATATGCCGTAGTTGGTCTCTATGAAACGTATTAAGCCTTTTCAGTTTATTTTTTGAGCAGGACCAGGTACCATCGTTATACAGTAATATGGGTTTCACTAGTTGTATAATCGAGTTTTTGTTATATCGTCAAGGTCCTTTTTGTGAGTTAGTGTTCTTCAATCTGGAAAAAGCAGTTTGTACTAAGGTTTTCTTCTTGTAATGTCTTCATAGTCTCCAAAAAGGGAGCCAAGCTTTTTGCTCATGCGCCAGTGCTCCTCGTCCTTGTTTCTGCCCTCTTGAGTTCAGTTACTCAGTCTTGTCCGGATTTACAGTTAGGAACCATTCAGCTAGTCTTCCAGGCACTTCTTCCATCAAGCGGGTGAGCGGTATTTTGTCATTTGAAATAAAGTCTACGTCGTCATCATACGCAATAATGTTTGTCTTTTAACCCATTATCGGTTTTGCCTCCCGTAAAGCAGCTTCAAGGTATATGACAAAAAAGATAGATAATAATGGGTCTCCCTGTGGAGTGCCAACAGTCGTCTCAAATCGGCGAGACAAGGTTCCCCCGACTCTTACAGTGAGCTAAGTATCAGCTAGGAGGGTGGTGGCCATTCTGACAGTGGAAGCGTTTAGGAAACTCCCCAGAACCAGTATTAGCCTGTCGACAGACTCGAAGGCCCTCGAAATGTCGATTCCGAGGATGGTTGTAGACATTTTGAATTTTTGAACGGCCGCAGATCTCCACTTGTGGGACCACAAAACATCGTAAGTAGATCTTCCTTTTCGGAATTTGCTGTGGTATAGCGACAGAAAAGTATCTAGGCGTCCTTCCATCCTTTGTAATGTTATGTTCGCCAAAATTTTCCGAAGTGAATTCATTAATATGACTGGACGGAGGTTCTCCACCTTAGCTCTTGGTTTATTCGCCATCTGTACAGGTATCAAGGTACCCTATCCCAGGGTCAGCGTGTGACCATAATAATACATTTCATTCAGGATCCTAGCGATGCATTCATACAGCTTTTGGGTTCCATATTTGAAGAATTCACCACCGAGTCCGTCGGGACCAGGAGTCCTGTTGTTTTTCAACTTGGAACTCCCAAGTTCAACTTCATATGTGATTTCTCGTCCAATTTTCCTCGTTCTAGGATGGTTAGTGTCGTTTCTTGGTGAAAAGTTTTCCAAAGTGGGCAGCGATAATTTCCGCCACTTCCCTTTGGTCCACAATTGCGCTCCTTTGTCATCTCTTATCATCATCGGTTGATGGGTCTCATTCCTTTCATCTGTTTAACAGCTTCGTAAATTTAGCGTTGTCCTTGAGAGATTCTTCTTAATCTGGTCCAGTGCTCTATTTCTGTTATGCTGGCGTATAGTTTTTCTTATTTTTGCTTTGATGGTTTTTCTCTTTAGCCGCAATTTTGATTCCACGTTAGAATCGTCAGTATTTTGATATAGCATCCATATGATATTCTGTTTATTGGCAAGGTCCTTCACCCTGTACATGTCATTGTGCGATGGGATTTTCTCATTTTCTTTCAATAGATGCAGATTGGCTCCTTTATGTATTGATTGCTTTGCGAAATCTCAGGATTTTCCGGGCGGCAAATCTGTAGGCATGTTTTCTAGTTTTGCATCCAGATATTCTTTGAATGCTAGGGCCCCTTCTGATTGACTGATTAGGGATTCCAAGTTATAACGTCTAGAGTTGGGTTCTGTGGTTTCAATGTGATTCCTTCTATTTCGTTCTTTGTAGTACCATAAATCTCTTTAGAGAAAGTCTAGAAATAACCATTTTGTGGTCGCTGTCGATAATCAATCCACCATAAGGTCGTGCATCAAGTATAGTCCTTCGATCTTTTTTCCTGCATATGATATAGTCGATCTGGTTGTACATATTTATCACTCGCCCTTCGGGATTTGTTCTGTGTCCCGACCACGTTGATTTATGTCTGGCTGGATGCATGAAGCCTGATTTGCATAATAATCGGTTGTTCCTTTGTCAGAAGTTAGCTAGTAGGGTTCCCGGGAGATTTCTTTTCCCCCTACCATCCCTTCCCATGAATGTCTCAACGGTTGTAACTTGGGTGCCAGCTTTCGCATTTAGGTCTCCTGTGTACATTACTAATGTTGAGAGAGCATACTTGGAGAAGACGGCATAAAGACTGGTGTAAAAGTCATCAATCTCTCAGGGTTTTTATTAAGCCATCCATTGTGAGGAGCGTAAACGTTTGTTATAGTTAGATCTTTCTTCGACGGGTTGAGGTCATCCAGTTTCAACTGCAACACCCCGATTCTATCATTCACACTGAAATACGCAGACTCTCTTGGATAGATCATTCCTGACGCAAATCCTAGCCCATAGTGCTTGTTTCCACCTGGAAGGAAGATTAGTCGAAAGTTCCCATGTTGTTCTTCGATCCCGTTATAGTTTGGTCTCCTGAAGGCAGGCGATTGAAATCTTGTACTTTGAAAGATCCTCGACCAGTTCCTTCCGGTTTCCAAACGCTAGAGAGTCCCCTGACGTTAAACGAGACAAGTCCAATGGCTGATGTTGTGTTTTCCAGACATTGAGTTCAAGAGCCAAGTCACCAGCTCAACCAAAAAATGCATCTTGTCCTGATTATAAGTTATTTTTTTGCAATTATTTTATTAATTTAATATTGCAATATTGTCAAATATATGTAATTTATTATAGGGCGTTTGAATTTATGTTTACTCTTACAGTAGCAATCGGGATATGCTCTTGAAGTAATTCTATCTCGTATTGATTCCTGGTGGCATTTTGGATCATTGAATCGACTGACTAGAGTGTCCATTGTAAACCAGAAATTCCTGACATCTCCGAAGGGACAAACAAAATATTATTATAAGCACTTATCTCCTTGCCATAATGATTATAGCAAATACACAAGAAACAATGTTTTAGTTAGCCTGTTCCACCCTCCATGGTTACACGCAATCGATTTCAGCTCGTCCAGGTCATCTTCCGTCTTTAAACATTTCCTCACTCTTTGGAGGTCTTTGTGGATCATGATAGGGAGAGTTATCCTTGGTCGGCCAAACAAATTGTCTTTATAAATATTTTTGTACTTTATATTATTTTAATGATTGAGTTTAATTTAACTTATTTTAACTGACGTGTTTTAAGTGTGTTATGCATAATAGACCAAATGGTCGCCCATATTGGCGTTATACACGCCCACCAACTTATCCTTCCCATCCTCCATATGTGTCGTTTAGACCTCACCAGTGGCCACCTCCGATGCAATATAATCATCAATATATGAATTATCCAGTTCATACTAATTATTACCCCCATAACAGACCTTATTTGTTCCCACCACGTCCTTGTCATCCACAAAGAGTAATAATAAGAGTAATTACACCAGATAGCACAACAACAGTTAAATCAAAACAAGTACTACTGCGACACGTGTGATAGAGGATTTAAGAATAATGATCTTTATGACACCCACATCAGGGGACATATTAAGGTTTAGTATTTACTGATTTAAGTGTCCCTATGAAGATGTAAGTATTTTGCGGCTCAAAAACTGGTTGATATTCATATTAAGGCGGTTGTCTGGTTATTACTATTGTAGCAACACATGTCTGGGATTGCTGATAAAATATGGGGAACTCTAAGGAAGATGTTCAACGGTGGATACAGGATAGAAAAATGTTTGATATTTCTGTTCATTTTAGGGATTCCCTCAATTGCAGAAGGAGTCAGATGAAACTTGCCACAGAAGCCCCCGTAGAAAGAAGGGTTGAATATAGGAATAAATGGAGGAAGGAGAAGACTGAGTGCAGTCTGTTGGAGAAACTATTGGCTGAGGATGTTATGAATGAAAAGCTACAGATTGTGCAATGTGTTAAATATATTGTACAAAATTGTCTACCTCCTTAATTTATATTCACGTCGTTGTTAGTTCACTATATTTGTATAATCGACCGCTTTTGTTATTTGAACTTAGTGATCCAACTATAAACTCGAATTGTAAGTTTCCCCAATTTATGCCTCCCTCAGAGGAGTCACGAGTTAGTCATAATATCGACCGCTTTGTTATTTGAACTTAGTGATCCAACTATAAACTCGAATTGTAAGTTCCCCCAATTTATGCCTCCCTCAGAGGAGTCACGAGTTAGTCATAATATCGACCGCTTTTGTTATTTGAACTTAGTGATCCAACTATAAACTCGAATTGTAAGTTCCCCAATTTATGCCTCCCTCCGAGGAGTCACGAGTTAGTCATAATATGACTTGCTTATTGATGTGAACATGTGCGTAACTGTCAATGACGTAATTGACTTAAAAATCTATTAAATGCCACCGGAATAATAGTTGTCAGGATGGAGCCACATATTAGTGTGTCGTCAGTTCTAGCTAAGGAGTATAATAGAAAGTGTTCCAACACTATGCACAGAGATGATGCTCTAACAGACAATCAAATGAATGTCCTCAGTGAAAAGTGCAGTGATCTGAATATGAATGATTGCAATGAAATATTAGAAAAATTAAATAACATGTCATATAAAAGTCCTAAACAGTTATTCTCTGACTTACTGAAATTGGTCAACAAGACAAGAAAGAAAAAAGAATCATTTTATAAAAAGTATATTGTTACTAACCGAGTTTTACCATCTTAATGGGGATTTTAATATTATATGTGTTACATTACCACTTCAGTGAGTATTTCATCATCTGCTGTACGATAGCTTCATTCATCTGAGCACTCTGCATAATCATCAATTCGTAATAGTCGTGCTTGTCAATATTCTCCATTTTATTAGTTTCTCTGTATTGGGGATAGTTGTGAGGGTAATTCAGGGAAGACTGTGGGTAGTGCTTTCGCTTAAATAAATCTTATACAGAATATTTATCACTAAAATGTCTCTGTTGCCTCATAAGATGGTTATATAATTGTAAACCCCCAGAATTGTAATTATTACAGAACTCAAATTGTGATTTAATAACTTCCATTCTTTATACATTTTCATTCTCTCATTGATTAATTTCTATATTTTAGGTGAATTGGTTAACATGTCTTATCATTTTAACCTTAATTTGTGTTAACTGGTCATTTATGTTTTGTTGAAAGTCCATTATTATATTTGGACTGTAAATGTTTTATATTATTTCCTAAGTAACGATAAAGGTCAATTATTAAAGTTCATAAATTTTATTACTCAATTTGTTAACACTTCATTTAACGTTTTTAGTAAAATTCCTTCCTTTTAATTAATATTGATAGCATTAACCGTCCCGTCGTGACTACGGAGATCAGTCATTCGCCTGATACGTGCTTGTGTGGGGTTGAGGGAAAACCATTGGGCAAAGTTGTCTCTGGTGTTAAAAAGTGCAGTACTCCTGGTTTTACGACTGCGTAGTTTACTTTTGTAATAATTATGGTCTATTGTTTCTTAGCTTTTTTCTGGTCATCACTAATTTTAAATATTGAAATTACACCCGTATTTCCATTTTAACAACCTTTTTTAATATATAGTGGCTGATTTTTCCAAATTATAAATTCACATCCTCCATCATTTTACAATAACATCTTTGTGATTTGCGACAATTTTAAGATTGTCGATGAAATGATGGTTAGTCGATAATAGAGATACACATTAATCTTCATTTAAGAATAAAACTTTGATATTTTTCGGAAAGGAATTTGCTCAAATTTTGGAAGCTATAAATCTTGTGCATGCTCTTTATACATTTCAATTTAAAATTTTATTTTCAAAACACAAAATCAATTTGAATTCCAGCATATTTCCGGGGGTATCTGGTCTTATGCTGCTTCCACGTGCATGTCATTTTCAATCCGAAGGCGATTACTATACCAGATTTCAAATATGGGAGATTGCACCTTTGCATAATTAGTAAGGAATGATATTAACTTATATATTGCAATGCAGCATAGAGACGGAAAGATTATTAAATTATATCAAAATTCCATCAATGATTTTATAATAATGTGTGAACTTTTTAATTCTATCAAGGATTTCCCAAATATCTGCCATGGAAACAACAGAAGGTTTAAAGTTCACAATAAAGCGAGGTGTTTTATTTTTTGTAATTATATTGGCAACCTTTGTTGCAATTTTAACAACAATCTCCTAGAATGCACGTAACCTTATTCATAGGCAGTGACGAAATTTTATACGTCATAATTTTGCGTTTATCAGAAAACTGTTTATGTGTGAGATTTATATTTGGATAAACAGACTTTCGATGAAGTAAACCAGATATTTATAGGATGGGTATTATTAAGTTCTACAGAGGGCATCCTAACAATTAAGTGAATAACTTTACTACAAATAATATCAATGCTAAGTCAAACAGTATTACATTTCCGTTTATTTTAAAATTAACTTTAAAAGCGGTCATTTCATCAGGACGTTTTCCATCTCGTCTACGCATCCAGACGGGATTCAACTCACAAAAGAGATCAACCGCCTCCAAAGCCCATTGAAGGACTTTGTTACAATTATTATTCAAAAAAGTTAACCAAGATTTTTATCAAAGTACAAAAGATACTCACCCATGATCAGTCTCAGTGAGAATCCTTAAATACAGTTTCAAAACCATCACAACTGAAACCTAGGGAATTTTTGTTTAGCCGCGTGGCGCTATGTGGTGCTTCGTGGCTAATTGATTGAAAAGAAAGTGCAATGGACACACGGAACTGCGGAGGAAGGGATACGTTTTAGACCATCTAAAGAACAATACTATCCAGGGAGAGGAATTCAGAAAATACCTCGATGAGGGATTGGAAGAAATATTGCACCGTTGCGGACCTTGGTCAAACAGAAGATCATGATTGCTGCGGATATATACCTGAAAGAGGACTACGTAACTAAAACTCCCACAGAAGAAGCAACCGCTTTGAAACTCCTTGCAAATCAACAAAAGGCGATATGGATATAATGTCTAAATACAGATGACAAAAATACGAAACAGCGGCTACAAAAGGAAAGAACAGTCATCAAAAAGAAAATAAGAAAAGCTGCACGTCGGATATTAAAGAACGAAACAATAACAAAAATAGATAAAATCGAAGGCCTTAAAGACAATGCGAAGTTTTATGAAGTTGTCGGCCAAATCAGAAAACTACCAAGGAAAACACTGACTTTACGAGATGAAGAAGAAAAACATATTGCTAACCAACAAGAAATTGCAGAACTTATAGCGGACTATTTTGAAACACAATTCGTATCAAAAATTGCAAAAAACTCACAATTAACAAGGATCAGGAAAAATTAGAGGAAAAAATAATTTTGGAAGAAGTGATGACAGCAAGTTTCTAACTAACGGACAATAAGAGTCCCAGCCCAGATCGCTTAAATGATGAAATTTTCAAATATGGAACGCAAAAGCTATACATGATAATTGCCTGGATTCTAAACGAAACGTATAGTAAAGGAGCCACTTGAGAAGGACTATTGATACCAGTACAGAAGTTAAACAAAAAAGCGGGGAAAGTTGAGAACCTAAGACCAGTGGTCTTAACCAACACATTACGGAAGATACTAGCCAATATTACGCTTCAAAGAATGGAGGGACGCCTAGACTCGTACCTGTCGGCTTATCAAAGTGGCTTCCGCAAAGGGAGATCAACGTCAGTTGTTATATGGAGCCACGAATGGAGAAGTGCGACTGTTCAAAAATTTAAAATAACGACAACCATTCTGGGGATTGATATGTCAAAGGCCTTTGATTCCGTCAACAGGAACAAGCTGCTGCAAATTCTGGAGCACTTCTTGGAGGGCTCAACGATTAGGATGGTCAGGACACTCTTGACGGACACGAGTTTGATGGTCAGGACTGGGAAAGCTTTATCGAGGACATTTGAAACGACAATTGGTACCCCTCAAGGAGATCCATTATCCCCGATTTTGTTTATTATTTATTTGGAGGCAGCTCTACGAGACTTGAAGCCTCATATCGGAGAAGGAACGAGCATAATAGCATATGCGGATGACGTGGACTTTATTTCGAATAACAAAGAAGAGTTAATTGCACTTTTGGAGAAAATGCCTGATAAAATGGCTGAATGGTCATTAAAAGTAAACACAAACAAAACCAAAATCACGGAGCTAAAAAAAGTGAGGAAAGGACCGACGAGCACTGGCGTAGATCAGAAAACTAGGATCCCTTCTCGGTGACACCGAAGATATAACACGAAGGAAGACACTAGCTAATGTCGCTTTCAACAAAATGAACAAAGGGTTTGAGCCTAAAACTCGAATGAGACTATACAATGCCCTAGTAAGGGCAATCCTATTATATAATGCCGGCACATGGGCATGTACAGGGCAGGAACTCGAAAAGTTGAATTCTTTTCACAGAAATCATCTCCGAGCACTCCTTTCTCCCGAGGCTTTTTCAAAATGCCGTCCGAAATCTTATACAAAGAACAGGAACTAAGCCAATATCATATTACTGATTCAAGATGGAGGCTCTTTGGACACATACTCCGCCACGATATGGGGACCCCTGCCAACATAGCAATGGAGGAGTATTTTGTCTTAGAAGCTTCTCGTTTCCGCGGTCGGCCGAGACAACACTGCCGGTTATTCTAGATGAAGATCTCAGGAGGATTGGAAAGTGCCTTATAGATTGGGACGATCTAGATATGCTACGGAACATGGCAACGGATCGAAAAAGATGGGGGACGTTAATTAGATTGTTAACTTTTCGTGTTGCACATGCTTTGTCATGATCTTGGCATCACGTACTAATAATAATAATAAACCGAAAAAACTAAACTAAGTGATCCCGACGAATTGGATCAAGGCTCTCATCTTTTCTTGGTGTTGATCCCTTGAGCCTACACAAGTACGTTGCGGACGAGCACTTTTTTTTGGCATTGGTGTCCATTCTTGTTTTTTTCGATTAGTTTCTCCATAGGCGTCGGTGATTTAATGTTTTCCCCTGTATATCATCTCTCCGTTAGCTTGAAAGCCCTTTTCTGGGTTGCGGAGATTTTCTGGATATTCGTATAAGAGGCCAGTGGTCCCCATGAAGTACACGCATGTGAAATGCATGGTTTGATGTACTGTGAGTAGAGCGTTTTAAGTATAGGATCATGTCCAATTTTCCACACCCCTGTTAGGTAATTCAGAAGGTTGATTTTCTTCTCACATTTGTTCAGCTCGTTAGTGACATGTCTCGAAAAGTTCATGTATCGAAAGTCAGACCAAATATTTTTTGCCATTTGCTAAACGGCAATTCTCTTCCCTCCGCAGTAACTTCTATTGTCCTGTTCGACAATCTTTTGTCCGAGGTATTTATTGTAACAGATTTTTCGGTATTGATTGGCATCCGATTTTCATTAAACCACTCGAGTAGTCGATCCATGTGGTGTTGTATTCTTTCCGTTGCTGTTTGGGTGTTCTGATCCCGTGAGGCTAAGACGATTTCGTCTGCATAAGCCAGAAGCAGGTCGTCTTCTCCATTTGGCGTCGGAATGTCAGCCGTAAACATGTTGAATAGGAATGGTGATAGCGGCGAACCCTGGGGACTCCATTTGGGAATAAACGGGGGACAGAATGAATGTTTCCAGTGCACACTCTACCTCTTCGTCCGCTAAGGAAGTTCATCAGCCAGCGTTTAGAGTTTTCAGGGATATCTGATTGGTAAATTTTCATGTTAGGTTCTTCCTCGGCACAAAGTCGAAAGCTTTGTGGACGTCCAGTGAGCATAACACAGTTTTCTGGTGTCTTGGCTTGCACAGAAATCCAGAGCGAACAAAGTTAGTCAGGGATGTGAGGAAGCTCGTTGTGGACCGATCCTTTTTGAAACCATGCTGGAACGGTTTATCAGGAGTCTGTTCAGTGATTTTTTGCGAGGATAAGCTCTTCCAGAATTTTTGACATGGAGCATAAGAGAAAAATTGGCCTGAAGAAAGCTGGGTCTTCTTTCGGTTTTCCTGGTTTCAATACTGGGCGAATGTTTGCAAGTTTCCATATCGTTGGGATTGAGTTATAATTAATCCACCAGTTGTAAATTTTGGTCAGGATACCGATTCCCTCATTTCCTATGTTTTTTCACGAGGATTATGGAATTCCGTCTGGACCATGAAAATGTGTCACTTTTGTTTGGCTTAGGGATGCCACTACCTCCGTTTCCGTGAAATAAGTTAATTGATCCCTTTTCGGTTTTCTTAGCGGCGGTTTGGGTGGGTCAGTCCTCGTGTGGTTTTTGTGAGAGATTTTTGCGTAGTATTTTATTAGGATGTTTAGGTCCTTTTGGCTGAATTCGTCATTTCTGGGTGAACTCTCATCCACCTTCGAGATACTTCGAATAGTCTTCCAGACTTCGGATGTTGACCGGTTACGATTTAATGACGTAAGGACCATCTTCCATTTAGCTCTCTGTATTTTGATTTCATTGGCTTTTATTTCCTCGTTCAGCACTTTTAGATGGATCCTTGCTTCGGAGGAGCGGATTCCTGCTTTTTTGAGACGGTTTCGTTCCTTGACCAGAGCCTTCCTTCCGTAATATACATGTTTATAAAATATAGTCTTCCTTTTGTTGTGCCAACAGATATTCCGATTGTCTTCGTGGTTTCATCACTCCCCAATAGTTTCTTCGCTTCGAGTGTATGGTCCTCACTTTATGCCTTTTCTGATTAATGTAAGTAGTCCTCCTCCACATTTCTTAGATCGGTATTATGTTGTATCCGGTAAAGAAAGGCGTAGTATCTTTTGCTGATAGCTTCGATTCTTGGATGAGCACAGCTTTAAGTTTAACAATCAGAGTTCTAAGTCCAATAATTTTGCCTTTTATTCCGTTCACATTCAGTTGTATAACGGAGATCTGGTCCTTTGACTTGTGTAGGTTGCGAATCCGAGAAGCTGTAGCCAGACCAGTAATCCGTCGACAAGGGGCGACATGTACCCCACCCCGGTGGAAGAGAGCTAATGGCTCTTTTTGGAAATGCTATAAAAGCATTTTGAGCACCTCCAGAGTTGTTGCATCCGGTGAGCCACATGACGCCACGCTAAATATTTTGGGAATTTTGAAAAACGGCGAATTCAAAAGGAATGTCGAATTTTAATGAAACATGAATTTTATTTAATTTCATTTTTTAGATAATAAAACAAAAATCGGCCGCGTAGTTCTGTGGTGCTATGTGGCTAATATGTCAATAATTATTTTCCTTCCTTTTGATGTCGTCATTGGATCCACCCTACTGAGGAGACGCCCAATCTGTCCGGCATCAAGAGGATCCACTATTCTTTCCCCGGAGACAATGTCGTTACCTGGAGGCAATTTCTGGAAAGCTGGAACGAGTCAGGATCAAGGAGCTAGTTAGTTTGGGTTACCCTTGGTCTTTGGAATAATTTAAATTTAAAACAAAATCCAGAGAATATACCTTCTTTGTTGTATTATCTTCTTTAAAAAAGATAATTTTAGGCCGAACACAATCTAGATTGACTATACTCTTAACTGATCAGGAGGTACTATGGACAAAAAGTGAGATTTTTGGTGATAACTCTCATTGTTTACCATGCAAAGTAATTGTGATCCTTAACACAAAATCTCCAATTACCCCCAATCATTCGCGCAATGTCCAGGGAGATCTGCGTTGTGTTTTTCTTGTTAGAATTAGGTGGATCTTAGGATTATCCTTTTTAAAGTTACGGTCTTTCAATTACATATTACAACAATCATGTTTTGTTATCAAATAATTTACGGATCTTGAATGATGTTTCCTCTGACAATGGCTATCGAGATACGCTCTCGGAGCCGATCTTACGGACTAGATCCTCAGCTTGTGGGCCAAGGATTCCTGACAACTTAACAACAAATGAGACAAACAAGTTATCCTAAGTAATTCTCCGATACTTCCTTCTCTTCTGATCCTCCAATGCTTTCAAGGTGCTCCATCTTTTTTCAAAGACACATCTCGAATACGCTTTCTGATAAGAGTACATTAAGGTATAGGTCCTTCCACAAGTCCACAGCTCCCTGATGTCATATATGCATTCAGTCTGCGACTAAAGGATCGGGACGGACGAACAAATATCGTCCAGTATAGGAGGGTGTTTTGCCATCAGAAAGAAACTGTTAGAGCAGTCCAAACAGTATAAATCTGAAGCTAACTCCTCCCAAGTTTCGATAAAGGTAAACGTGCTTTCATTCGACTTGACAAATAGGTTATCATAAATGAGTAAATATGGATTCACGTTGAATTATTGATTATTGATACAAGAAGCAAGAGCAGAGGCAAAATTGTGAGGCATTAGGGATCCAATAAATTAAACAGAAACTTATGTATGACTTGGCACCAATGGAAGAGATCAATTAATAAATTACATAAAACACAGAAATTTATCAAAAATTAAGAAATTAGTATTATTTCATGTGTGACTCACGACGAGCTTTCTGTCTCCGATTACCAAACCAAATTTTGATAACATTTTCAGGCAAATTAATCATTTTTGTAGCAGTTACGATCTCTGTCTTTCCTGGATAAATATTTTTAGAAAACATATTTTCCAAATATCTCTTAGTTTTGGCATTAAACCATCTCCTTTTTTTCGGTATCTTTGGAAGTGATTTGATTTCTAATTTGCTTAATAAATACTTGTTCAATAATTTAAAAGTGTCAATGAAGGATTCTTTAAGTTTTTCCATACAAGAATTTGATAGTTTTTTTGACTCATAGCGACACACGGTTGTCTGACATATTGGATGTCCATTCCTTTCCATAAACAAAGCAATGTCTGCTTGAGAATATCCAAGTCTAATTCTCTCACTTTTGAAGTAATTGGCAGTAAACAAATTTGAATGTAATGTTGTATCAAATTTTATATCTTCGGATTCTTCCATTTTTATAATATTGTGTTGTGTAGGACAAATGTAATTACAAAAACCTTTTACCCCTGAGAGGTCATTACCCTCTTGGTTAGGAGGAAGGTATATATCATTGAAATTGTAAAAAGAATCTGTTTGATGCTCAGAATAACAATGATTACAAACGTTGTGAAAAAGAGACTCACTGTTAGGGAGTTGATAGCATGGCATGAACAGATCCTGTTGGGCAGTTTGGTGATTTGCGATAAAATAATCATATGAGGGAATCTGATATCTTTGGAGTGCAGAGTCATTGTGGTAATCGTTTTCAAAAAGATTGGAAGTAAAAAACATACTTTCTTGAAGATTATCATAAAACAATTGGGGGTAGAAGAGATCTTTATCCATCAATGTTACAGCGAATCTATTAAAACGTCATTCAGCATTAATAAACCGAATAATATTACGGTAAAATACGGAAAAAATATGATTTTATTTGCAAAGAAATGCCCTCCAATTGATCACTTGCACCAAGACTCATATCCCTGTAAATTTATCAGAAAAGGCTGTGTTTAATTGTGATTTGCATCCAATTCTAATTTTAAACTGATTTAATGGAATCTTCATTGTGCTCGTGAGGGGTACCTCCCATTGCGTTCATGGTTGATTATCACTGATTGTGGTTTCGAATAAATTTTACTAAAATATTTAAATAAGTTGTCTTTTGATCTAAATTAGCATTTATCACATTTGCATAACTTCAATGAGTTTTTGATCACAATATTCTAATATTAAAACTATGGATGGATTTTATAATAAAATTTGACTTTATAATTCATTTTCGGCCACTCAATAGGAAAAAAACTCACTTTGAGAATCATATTCCCAAATAATATTAGTGACGATATGATGAATCATTTAATTTATCAAAGTCGCATAATATCCGATTTCTTAAATTTAGCTTAGTTAACATATATTCCATAAATAGGTGGATTTGTTATTAACAGCTATATTATATAACTGATATTGAACATCCTTACCGACATGTGAGGGTTTGGTGGTATAAAACTTTGATAAACTCAGAAAATGTTGTGGAAAACCATATGGATCTTATGTGCAATCTAATGAATTCCTCAGTTGTTCCACATGTTTTACTATGCCTGGAATAACCTCCTTTCTACTCAGGACGATATCTGAATAATATTGAGTCGTTCATAAATTACAGGAAAGAGTGATCTCCTAATCTGGTGTAATAAATATTTTTGATGATATTGGAAGGAATATATTATTTTTGTGTATTTTGTCGCCAGTTTGAAGGACAGCTGTATGATTAGTAATGGAAGGAGATCTGGATTTCTTAATTGACTGGTTACTTAAAAATTAACTAAAAATTATCATATATTGATTTTGCTGCTAGAAGTGGCATTAACTAAACAAGATCCGTGTGAAACCCAATGGGAATGAAATTGGTCACAAATACAAAATTAGTACATGTCGACCTTTCTTTTTTGAATATCCCTGATTTTCTAAAGAACTAACTTTTCATGAATTTTAGTCGGACGAAAGATTGAATTTATAAAGGACTTATAATAATTTGTTTAATAATAAAAGTATTAGATTGACAACCCAATAAAATAATAAAATATTAAAGGTAATAAATTTGTTATAATATTGATGTAACAAAACAACCTGCTAGTGTAGAGATTGTTACTATTATATATATACCTTAGTGGTTATCATTATTGGATGGACTAAAGCAAATCTACCATTGAAAACATATAAAAGTAAGTGGAGGGTTCATTCTAATTGTTTAACGGTAACGATGCTGCAAATGTTCTCTATTCTTTCATGAGGGATGCATCCTCCATTTACAGACAGGGAGTCACTCGGTTTAGTTTATTATCATACACACAGTCAAAAGATGGTCAAAATACTTGAAAAGTTTCGTCAGTGTGGAATCATAGGATGTTCCTTTCTCAGAGGGGGATACTCTCTATAGGTAATAAAATCTATATATTAAAGATTTGGTACGAATAGTGATAATCTGGACATAGAGGAGATAGCAGCCACATATTACCATTATGTAAGCCAATAAATGGTGTAGTACTTACTCCGGGACAAATAGAACTTGTATATAAGGAGTTTTGTTTGGAATTGTAAATTAGTCTTAAGGGTGAACTTGTTGGGAGTGGTGACCAAATAGTAAATTCTCTGAATATAATAGATGGGTGTACAATAATATGCTTTATATTGATAATACAAGTCAACAAATAGGAGTTATCATGGGGGTTGGTGATATCATTTGTTGGATGGATATTCAGAGTTGGTTAAAAGTATTATTATTATTTAGATCAGCGGTTCTCAACCTGGGGTCTAAAATCAATCCAGATCGATCGTAAAGGGGTCAAAAATAAATTTAATACATTAATTTTTTTGTGATGAGTAAACTGGTTAGAGATAATTCTACTCTACAATGTCATGTAAACACGTGGATTAGTTTAATTGTAGTATTGTGTGTAATTGCCAGAGTATGGAATATAAATGTGCTATTGAGGATATTTATTTTCTGTCAAATTCAATTCGGGATACTCCTGATGATATTCAGAACAGGAAATTGATTTATTTTAACATTTAATTAATTTTAACAATTTTGATTACTTTGATGTAATTTATATGCAATTGTATAATAACAAATGTTAAAAATACTTAGTTACAATCAATATCTATAACAGACATTCCCATGTTTTCTTTAGACTTTCAGTTCATCTCCATCTAACGACGGGAAATTAAGTTATTAGGAACTTGCCAATCGACTTCTACACAAACTGTCTTCTCAACAAATCAACTGACACAGGGTTATCCTGAATATAAGTCCCAGATATATTTTTTAACATTTTTTATTGAACTAAAAAATGTTATATTATTATTGGCACCGCCAAGAACACATAAAAAGGCAATTAAGATTCCCTTGTTCTGCTCCGGCCAACCTTTGTAACAGTCTCATCCATGCTTGCATCCTTTTCGAAAGTTCTGTTAGTTCATCGATATCGTCGGCCATTTTGGTCTTCTGCCAACGCCTTGTATGTCTTTATTTAACACAGATGGTAGAGTTTTCCTGGGACTTTTTCGGAATAATTTTTCTTGTTTCATGAAATATTCCTACATCACACGATTTGCTGGTACGTCCAAGTCCATTCTCAAAATGTGACCTAACAGTCTCTCGATCGTCCGATTTTCATCGATGTTTGTTTCTGCATTAATTTATGTAATTTTGCGTTATCCTAGTATATTGAGTGCCTTCCATGATGTGGTGAAAGCTGTCAAGCCAATGTCCCGCAATTATAAATTAGAATTGGGAACGATATTTGTATATCTTTACTTTTCCACTGAGCTTTTCTACTCAACATATTTTTACTAACTTTCTGAAAGCACCAGAGGCAAGTATTTTCCGACGGGCTGCATTTACCACATCCCCCAAGAGCGATCTGACCTTCTTATGTTTTCTATGTCTCTACGGATGAATGAATTAAACTCTTTTTTGTGGTGTTTATTTTCAGAAACCATTTTTTTGAATATAGTGGTAGATACTCGTTTACGTAATTTAGAAATTTAGGATTGTCAGACACAAAATCTAGATCAGGGGTTCTCAACCTTTTTAGGGCCAAATCGATAATTAAGAGTATTTTCGTGGGCCGCACAAAAAATATTTTATTTGATTAAAGAAAAAAGGCTTTATTACGTAATAAGAGAATCAACGTGAGACTTGATTTTGCTTGGCGTCTACTATTTCATCGAAACGAGGAGTAAAGTTCGAAGACGATGTACGTAAAAGTTGAATTAGGTGTTCATCAGTCAATCGATATCAACCATAAATGCTAAAATCCGCAATCCACTCCTTATCAGTAAGCTAAAGATAGAATATCTAATTGTCAATAAAAGTTATAATCTCCGGGAGAAGGTCATAAAATCTAAATGCGATTTATTTAAAATTTATACAATTTTTAGACATGCTGCCCGATTCAACCATCGTACGGTTGTATGCATGAGCAAATCTCCATACTCTGCATCAACATCCTCGAGAAATTTCTTAATATTGCGGTGATTTAAACACGAGAGCGAATAAAATTTAAGATTGAAATGACCGTTTTGTTACATGGTCCATTTTCATAGATTTTGCAGCTAAATTTTCTTGATGTAGTATGCAGTGATGCCAAATCACAGGACTCAACTCATCATCTACTCGCCATCCAGCTACGGGATTTTAAAACCCAGTTTTCCATCCAACCATAGAAGGACATCCATCTGTGGCAATTGAAAACATGTGCCTTTTCAAGGCAATCACGAAATTCACGGAATACATCAGCTCCTTTAGTAGAACCATGAAAGTTACGTAGCGTGAGAAATTCTTCATAAATTATGAAGTCAGGCATGACACCTCGAATAAACACAGCCATTTGTTCTGTATCACTAATATCTTTAGTGATGTCAAGAGCAATAGAATAGTGTACGAAAAAGTTGGATTCAGTGAGTAGCTGGCATTGAATATCGTCAGATATTCTCTCAATTCTCCAGTAACTGTATCTTTGCTTAGCTGTAAGTTTATAACATTTTTTTTAATTTCTGAAGAACAACATTTTTCAGTAAATATAAGGATAGCTTGCTTAATAATTTCGCCATCTGAATACGGCTTCATATTTTTTGCAAGTAGATGACAAAATTTTGAAAGAATCTTGATGACATGGCTGTTTAAACAAAGTGGTTTGTAGTTTGCGATTTGATTTCATAGATAGAAATTTGATTTTTCTTGATTCACCTTGAAATGAATCATATTCTGAAGAATGTTTCATATAATGCCTCTCGACATTATATAACTTAAGACATCGTACAACAAAATGACAAATCAGGCAATGTGCTTTGCCATTTTCTTCAAAAACGAAAAATTGTTCCTCCCATTCGGGGTTAAATGCACGATTTTCTTTAATAATTTTTCTACTTTTAACATGTTTTCCAGAATATTAATTAAAATTTAATAAAAAAATATTTAATTTAAAAACAATAGTTAAAATATGTAAAAATTTTAACCATAAAAAGTTTATTGTACGAAACAGAAAGAAAAAGCACAGTTAAATCCGGCTGCATTATGTAAAATATGTAATATTTTTTTATAATTTTAAACGGGCCGCCGTTGAGAATCCCTGGTCTAGATCATCCACGTAAATCAACTCATAATATTGGCCCTCCATAGACTATCTGAAGACTCTCAACGCAGTCTCATGGTAAATAATGAAAAGAATAGGGGACAAAGAGTATCTGTGTTGAACTCCCTGAGTTAAAGTAGAATTTCCCAATTCACTGCTAGATTAGTATCTTCTATTCTAACATCATTCATGTTTAGAAAATTTTCTAAATTTTAATGAGCATGCCTCTGTGGACAGAATCAATTGCACGAGACATGTCAATCACAAGAACTGTTATACATTTCTTATATTTTTGAAAAAGCAAAATCTGTGTGCCCAGACGATGTAAGCGGTAGACCTTCCTTCTGTGAATCCACATTGTCCAGGTAATAAGAATTTGTTATTTTTGATATATGTAATACGATAATAGAAATTTTCCATAAGGTTGACAATAATGTAATTGGTCTTTGTTACTTGTGATATTTCTAGGTTGTCCATGTTTCCGTCGAGTAATTAGCCAACCTCTCCAAACTCTACTTTTAACTTCAAATGATTTGTTAAGTAATTCAGTAGGTCCAAACTTGATTAATCAAAGAATAATGTCCGACACTATCCTGCAGTTTTCCATCTGATATTTTGATGTTTCTGATATTTTGATTTCCATAATTGTTAATAATGTCATAATAGTTGAAAGAAACTATATTCATATTTTCAGTGTCGTTACTGCTCGTCTAAGTTTGTCATGAATAATGTTTTCTGGCCTTTTCTTTTAATCCAAATGGATTTGAACATCTTGGCTCCATCTTTATATACTTCACGATTGTCTCAATCTGTCCAATCCCTTTTCACATGATATTTTCAAGTTTTTTGATTTTCGTCAAAATAGTAACACAACTCTTTTTACTCGGTATAATTGAAATGTTAATTCTTTTGTTTTGCAGACAAGGGTGATATGTCATCATTAGAATTAAAAAGCATTTCCGAGAAAACATAAAGTTAATTAAGTCTCCCTTGCGCCGGATTCCTAATCATCCTCTTCGTCAGCCTCGACCATGATCTTCTGTTGCGCTCTAGTTCTCTTAGGTAGTCAAGGTCGTCCTCCGGAGTTAGTCTTATACCAACCGCCGATAGGTCTTCATTCAAGATAGTCGGAAGTGCCGTTCTTGGTCTTCCACGGCTCCTGCATGTGCGAAGTAGTTGTCCATTGCGAAATTTGCGGGGACCTGAGCATGTCATGAAGTGTTTGAGTATCCCCAGAAACAAAGTCCAGATCGTCCGCATAAGTTATCATGTCATACTTGTTTCCAACCAGGAACCTGAACTCTCTTAGTGCAGTTTCAAGGTAGACAACGAAAAAAACCAACGATAGTGAGTCCCCCCGTGGACCTCCACGTGAAGTCGGAAAAAAGTTGGAGGCGCATTTGCCAATTTTGACAGAAATACGAGTGTTCTGCGTGAGCAGGCGTATTATTTTAACGTCGTCAGACTAAAGAAAACTCTTCAGAACTACCATAAGTTTTCTCCGGTGTACCGAATTGAATGGACGGAACACATCAATGCCAAGTATTTCAATATATTTTTATATTTTTGGCATAGGGCTCAATACCATATGTCCCACACTACATCGGCTGTAGACCTATCCTGGTGTAATGCAATTAAAGACATTGTTTCGCTTATGGAAGTTAGTATAATTATTGGAGACCGATTGAAAACATTGATGATCATTTTGGATAGCTCCGGGGCATGTTTTAAAAATTCTGCTGAGATATTGTCTGGTCCTGCAGATCATTCGGTGTTCAGTTTTTTTAATTGCTTGAAGAGTTTCCGAAGTGCTTACTGGGTGCAATAGAGTGGAATTCTCAGGTTTCAGTATGTAGTCAGTTTTACTGTGCATGTTGAATAGAGGAACAAAGTGCGATGCTATATTAGCTTTATTAACGTCCCCAATACTAGGTTATCATGGACAGTGATTAGGGCCGAACTCCTCTGGGTGCGGAGCTCGTTAATTTTTTCAGATGCACTTGTATTTCAAATTGCAGCGTGAGCTCTTTTTGTATTACAGAAAGTTGTTTGATGTCCGGATTCTTTGTTTATGACTGGGTTTGGGGATGGGACCCAAAACACTAGAGGCTGTTTTTTGTATAGCATTGACTATTTCTCCCCATATTTTATTTGCTGGTTGATTTTTGTTAATGGAGTTAATGCTATTTTTCAGAATTGTACTATATCGAAGATTGGTAGATTCTTTATAACGTAGCCTCTCCATGTCGTATCGTAGTGAGGCGATACCTTTGCGTTTTCCGTTTATTTTATGAATTCTGTTTAGTGTTAGCCGAACGACAAGTTTGTGGTCGCTGCTAGTTTCAAGTCCGCCATATGACCTGGAATTTTGCATGAGGGCCTTCTGCTTGCAGAAAATATAGTCAATCTGGTTGTATATTTGGACTGTGCTGCCAGATTTGTCTTTTCTGGTGCACCCATGTGGTCTTGTGTCTTGCTGAGTGCTTGAAACAAGTATTGCATAAAAGTAGGTTGAACGCAGTGCAAAATTGTATCAATGACTCTCCAGGAAGGTTTCGACGATTTCTTCCGTGGGCATCAATACACATTTTTCCGGGTTTGGCTTTCCATCCCTGACGTTCCAGTCCCCGGCGACAAGAAGGTAAGAGGAAGAATGCCAGTCGTATACATTCGTGAATGTAGAGTAAAATGCGTCCAGTTCTTCGATGTTTGTTAAGACTCGCGCTCTGGTTGGGGCATACACATTGATGATGGGTATGCCTAAGTTAATTCCATTTCCGCATTTGATTTGCAGCACTGCGACACGGTCAGATACTGTCTACGATTTTATAGCACAGTGAATCAGGTCCTGATTGAATGCAAATCTGATACCATAATGTCGGCAGGTGAAAGGTGGAATTTGTCAAACAGTTTTGTACATTGTACGGTCGTTTTTGTTTCTTGTAGACAGCAGACAGAGATGTATTTTGTTTGATCGCATACTAGTTGGTATTTCTGGTAAGGTTGTTTAAGTCTTCTGCAATTAAAAGTTTCCAGAGTGAACGGAGAATTCGGCAAGGAATACGAATAAGCCATAGTGCAATAGAGGCGTCATCACCTCAACCAAAAATCTTGATTGTCATACTTGACTTTATTATCATGAGGAGTACTAAACGTCACTCCACAAATCCCGTGTCTGCATCTACATTATGTCGTCTCTGAGTAGCCTGACAATTGTATTTAAAGTAATAGGCTATATTTTATTATTAAATAATTAAAATATTATCTAATTCAGGAATAATTCCAAAATGATCATATCCAGTATGACATATGATATCTAATAAATATTACTAGTACTTGTTTATTTAGTAAAGGTTGTTGAAAACATTCAAACAAAGTGGTTACAATATCATTATAAAACTCCTCTCCCATAATGGAAATAATTATTTCTATGATAAAATATTATAAAACTTGGAAGTAAATTATTATTAAAATCATGAAAAGCAATTTCCCTCATCTTTTTTCGTTTATGAGAGGAATTGGTGTAGGAATTGGAGTAAATTTTATCTAAATAAATATATGAAGTACTCTTGAGGAATGTAATAAATGGTACTATTTTATGATCCACAAATAAAGTTGATATTTTATATTCAAAATGTAAATCAAATATTCCGTCAATTAATTTATAAAAATAGACACAACAGTAATTAATAATAGTAGAAAATACTCTACTTGGATTGATAGTCACAATATTCACTAATCATAATAAATATTATACCCAGGTTATACAAAGAGTCCATTAATGTGAATGGTACTTCACTACTATCATCCAACAGTTGAATACTAGAGGGGGATTGGTTAGCCAAATTCTTATAAAGAGGCACAAACAACTTGAAATAACAACACCATCAACATTATTATTTAGTATTTCATCAGGGTTTACAGTTTTGGAGACATATCTAATATGAGGGTAATTAAATACTGTGATGGACGACTTTTAGGAGATTCTGATGATGTTACCAACAATTGAATAAATCCATCCAAATTTTGTCCCTTCTATTGATTATAACCAACTAATAACCTCTCTCACTAACTTTCTAGGCACACTCTTAATAATCTCCCCTACAATGTAACACTCAATTACCCAATTTAATATCCCCTCCTGTATCTGAATAAAATGAAGTGGATGCAATAAAGCTATGAACAAGTTCACTCGTCCTCAATCTAGGATTTGTGTGAAGTTTCTTAATCTAAATGAGAATATACTTTAAGAAATGATTGGAATGTCTCCATGTTGTAAAACAAACAGTCATATAATTTTTCATTAAATCCCTTCCGTGGGAGATCCTGCAGTATTGGAATATCCCCTATATTTAATAATCAATAAAACCATGAAATGCCCTCAATTTTTGTGCCAACAAATAAAAATCAGTGTGTTTCCTTAAAACAAAGTATCGATGACCTATAATAACCAATAAATGTACCAGGATTATCAATTCCATATGATTTTATTAAATATCCATATTTCTGCTTATTTTTTAATTCTAAGAGTATAATCTCCCCACCCTTAACATCTTCAATGTCGACCATTTTCTTAATAATGACCATCCATATGCTCAAATCATGCAAATTGTACTCCTCTGTACCTGTAAATTCCTCCAATTGTGATATACCATCAGAAGAAAAGTAGTCACTAATATCACAAGTCGAGAATCCCTGATCAGATACATTGCCCGCATATAACATAAGTAATACCCTTTGATAGTTTAAAGAAATTCATTAATTTTGTAATCATTTTTGATATATTTTTACGGAAATTATGACCTTTCCTGGAATAACAATAATATCAACAGTTTTGAATCTCGAGAGGACATAAGTCTAGTCTTGAGACAGTATATTGTTTGGAAATACTACAAATCACTCAGGTAATACATTTAGACTCTGTGAAAAGACAGGGACAAACACATCTTCTAACAATTCATAACACTGAGTTCTCATTCTACAATTTATGACATTAATTACTCAAACAGAAAAGGAGTACTCCTCAGATTAAAGACATATTTAGGATCCTTTGAGAAAATTACTACAATCACATGGTAATACAACAATTCTCCAATGAATTCTTATATTTTGTGGTAAGAAATAGGAAATGTGGAGATTCGTGAAGAAAGTGTCTTTTATACATTTCCTCAGCCCTTACTCTAACCTCTGTTGTTAGATCAAAGTTAGATTCTGATAGTATTTTTATTATATATTCTTTAATTAGTAAAAATACAACCAATCTGTCTAAACAAGTCAAATAAAAACACATTGTGTTCATTTAAGTATAATATAAATGATTCTTGTAGCATTTTGTCCACCATAATGTCATTTAAACATGATTTAGGCTACATTATCACAACAAATACTTGAGTCTTAGCAGGAAACCCAACAAAATTAGAAAATAGTTCAGTCTGGTGGGATTCGTGTGCAAATGACTGAATCTATAATATATTAGTAATCAACCTCATACTCAGTAGAAACTGTGAGGGATATGAGCATGTTAACAGTGTCCTATAGTAATAAATAGTACATACAGGGTCAGCCAGAATGTCCATAGCAGGGATTATGACAAACGTGGAGAGAATGTGAGTAAGCAGAGAATGCAATAATATAACAATAAATCTAATAAATACTCGCAATTGTGGGAATTTGTGGGAAACATAAGGAGTAATAGTCGATTTGTTAGAGTTTCAATGTATTTTAGTTCTGACGTTCGACTGTAAACAGCCAAATGCATATCCTCCCCCCAGTGATTAAAAGAATGGGGATTCGTCTTAATATGATAGAATAATTACCATTAACAACCCGTCTATACTATTCCACATGTTTTACTATGGATGGAATAACCTTCTTTCTAATCAATACTCTAGCAGATATCTGAATAATTAATAAGGTAACCTGATTGAGTCGTTCATAAATTACAGAAAAGAGACAACACAGTGATCTCCGTATTTCATTAGGGAATTGTTGACTATCTCCTAAATTACTATAAATATGAATGAATAAACCTGTACCACAAATCAACAGCTAAAATAATAGTCTCATTACTAAACTATAATAACTATAATAGTACATACTTTATGGAGTCAATAATATGTGATGATATTTTACTGTCAGAGAATTGAAATCATAAAATGTTTGATAATTTGTTTCTTTAATGATTAATGAGAATATTTTATATTCACACAATCACGTTCCTCCCAAAGAGAACATACGCATGTTTTGTATCGAGATATTGGCACGTGAAACAGGTGACTAAACTATTGTAATAAATATTCATTTATGGTTATATAATATCTGACGTTAATAAAATTACCAACTTTTTGAAAAAAAGATGAATGAGAAAACCAAAGACGAATCCGTTGAGGATAGTAACTATAAGGACTCTCCTATCAATATATTAACGTGATTACCAATAAACGTATAAATGTATAAAAAGTAATAGAGCAAGTATATCACTCTCAAATATTCTGTTATAATAGACCACAACATCCATTACAGAATTATATATTTAATTAAATAATTTATTATAATTAATTAATAAATAAACAAGAAACAATTAGAAAAGACGGAGAAATCCATAATCACTAACTAGTCCTCTGTCTCACCCCTTCAGTCTCATCTTCGGACTGAGAGACAACAACATCAGATACTACTTCAGGTTCTTCTGTCTACTCTGTTTCTTGAACAGAGGGTGAAGATCTCAACCATCTGAAGAACGAAAAGAAAAGAACAAGAGTGGATATAGCAAGACCAATAATAATCCAGTTTTGTGTGACATATTCCTTTACACTTTGTAAATATTTCTATATAATAAAAAATCAAAAACTGATGATTTTGAAGGAGGAAATGTGAATGTTTGTTTAGTCCAATTATTAAGTGAAGATGAATCAGAAGTAAGAATAATATTATCAAAGTGAACATTACCCTCAACAGTCCATAATTCAAAAGCAATGGAAACCTAATAATGACATATCACCATTACAATAGGTGATAGTTTTATATATGGTTTAGGGTCGTAGAAATAATTAGGATTGGGTATTTGAGGACGAACCCATTTGCCCATATATGATGGATTAGACTTGTATGACGGTTTCCAAGGTCCTTTATATTTTGGATTAAGTATAAGTGGTCTATTCCATTCTCCACATTGCCCATCATTACATTCAGGATTATCTATAATATAACCAATCAGAACTAATTAGAGGTGCCTCCCAATCTCCATCCAATTCGTCATCCCAATCCTCTGGTTTACTCTGAGTAGTATCAGCAATCATTAAAGGAACATTATCCTTCCAACTTGATGGTTTCACTGCTTTCATATCAGGGATCATTTCATCTCCACCCTCATCCCTAACAAATAAACAATCACATTACCAGTCATCAGGCTTAGTGATAGATTCATCGATTATCCTTTAATTAATAAATAATCAAACTCTTCTCTGTCATCCCAATCCTCTGGTTTGGTTGCACTCTCATCGGGCATATCCTTTGGAGGATTAATGGGAGGACTAAACTATATATCCATATTACATCATATCAGTAGTAATATCTCCACGTTGTACAACAACACCATCAAATAATATTCTATATTTCCCATCAGAATGTAATCCCAGAGTATACAAATGTGAACTTGCATCAGAAATGGAAGATGTAGTAAATGATTCAACGGGGGGAGCCTTCTTCTCTTCTCTATTGCCAGTAACAGGATTAACATAATTAATAATAAAGTGGTACTAAATATATATAATAATTACATTAGCATTAACACCACAAACATCAGGACCAAACATAATTGTGAACGGAGTGACATCATTCATTTGTTCCTACAATAATAATAACATCAACCAATGGGTCATCACTGGATATTAACTTAATGTATGCACCACCACAGTCTGGTTTGGAGTTATGCGTGGCCTCAAACCTATTTATTAAATTTATTAATAACTGAAAGTATAAATCACTGCTTGTCGTAAAATCAAAAGGTTTCTCTAATTTAGCAGACATTCCATAATGACTGGATGGCTGTTTCATAGACAGAACACTCTTTCCGTTTGATTTGACAATTTCAAATTCACCTCCAATAAATATAAATAATTACCCGTGTATTTGGAAGAAGGAGAGTCCGACTTGGAGTCCTGGGAAGGTATCCATCTAGTATTACTATTATTATATCACCTTTCAAGGTCAAGAGCATTGAATGGTTCTATAAAGTGATAGTTTGGTGGATAATAGACAGACTACAGTAAATACTAGTCATATACATTATCGTCAGTGAGGAATGAACACCCAATCAATGTAACAAAAAACAACATCGGCACGGTTTATACGTGTCACTTTTTATTAATATTTTTTTGAATTTAACAAATATTAATATTACATATTTATTAATAATATGCCATCAATCTATCAACAAAGTATTATGGTCAGCAAACTTTATACACAGTCACACGTTTCAATTAGAGGCTTCTACAAATCTTTACAATAAACGTAAGCATTGAGAATTTTTACTTTCGTTTGTTTTTTTGACGCTTAAATTTTTATTTTTGTTATTTAGGTTAATTGCATTTTATGGACTTGATTTATTAAATTATGAATTTACACAAAAGCAGTTATGTCGGATTAAAATCTTCAAAATTACTAAAGTGAATTGGAGAATGGATTAGGGAGCATTAGAGAAGGAGTTACGGTGAATTAGAGAATACAAATTTTATTATACATCAAAAACGTAATGATATACTACGATATAATATACTAAAGTGGTTGATCGGATGGTTGAGGTAGTGCACAAATTATTTAAGATGGATGTGATATTTTGTTCCTCTTATTCTGGATATATTAAATTTAGGAACGATTAAGCGTCTGATACACTATGCTTTGGGTTCAGGTCTGGTACGAATTTGACGACACTTGGCAAGTCTGAGGAGAACCAGTGGAATTACTATGCTTAAAGTTCATTAAATATAATGATTAAACTCTCCAAATGGACCGAGAAACCAGCCGCTTCCGGTCTATACATAATAATTTGTTGATCACTCTGTGCCTTGGAGTCCTTCCAGCAGTCCTCCGGCAGGAGAGAGCGTGAGTATTTTAGCGTCGACCATCCTTATACATCTACAGCGATGGGCCACACAAATACAAGAGACGTACACAAACTCCGATTCTCGTTGCGTCGTCATCCAATGGTATGTGCATGGGAAGGCTCTGAGCCACTAAGAACTTTCATCGGTCGTTGCAGAAGCTAGACGATGCTGCTTAACTTCAGGTTTTATTTCATCAATAGTCATTGTTTATTAGCGGTCTTTGGGAATCCCATACTTAGGGACGTCCGCGCATGTTACTGTTCAACTTGTAATCCGATCAAAATTGTCATGATAAAAAATTGTTGTTAGATTACTATGTTTTTTGTTGAGGTGGTGATGTGCCTCTATTGTACACATGTCTAAAATGAGTTTGAGACTTCTAAAAGTACTAACCCTTATGATTTAGAGATGTGACAGAGAGAGGCACTCTGTTCGGAAATTCAAAAATATGATGGATCGGTATTATTTCATTATCCAACACAAAGTTATGAGTCCGAATTGGCAAAACTATGTCAAGTGAACTAGTCATGTAAGGGAAGGAAACTTACTTGGAATGTTGCTGGACGAGGACAGTCAAAGGATGATCCGAGTCCTACTTGGAATTTAATTTTGGCCCGAAAATGTTCAGAGCAATCCCGCGTTTAAATAGAGCGGATAGACTGATTGTGAATTACAAGAATGGAAGACGAATAGCAACAAAAAAAGTTGCAGAGAATATTGCTGATCACTTTGAAGCGCTCTTCAAGAATGACGACGAACGCATAACTCAATTCGTCGGAGACTCCAGATCTTTGACTACACCAATTACGGCGTAGGAGATACAAACGACTCTACAAAGCTAAACAAAAACAGGAGTCCGGGAATTGACGGTATCAACGGGAACTGAAACATTCGCCGCCCTCACTGGCCTATCAACTATGCAGCATGCTAAACATCATTTTTTGAAACACAAGCCTGTCCCATTGAAGGTTAGGATAGTCAGGTCATTAAATTGTTCTGAATCCTTTGAAGACATAGATACAAGAGAGGCACGTACCACCTCAACCACTACTGAGACAGATTATTCATGAGACAGGGACCGTGTTTTTGTGGAGGCCGGCGTATTACACTACCTGAAACACTTGACGAAGATCTAAAGCTCGTGAACAAACGTCTAAGAAGTGGGGACGACCTGGACGAGTTAACTCTCTTACGATCGAGGAGGTTGGAAGAAGTTGGTTCGGAGGATTGTTTTGAATGATGCACGAGTGAAATTATAACTATTATGATTTTACGAATATTGCTTATAATAATAAACCACTAGGGAATTCTGATATCCATACATTGGCTTACCAATTTATTATTCTAATAATTCTAGACATTTATCAGCCGGCATAGTGGTTAGGTGTCGGGCAAAGTGGCTTAGGTCACGGGTTCGATTCTCCCTCCTGTTCACAAGGTGGAAGGTTCCACGCATCTACGGTGCTAAAAGGGCTTTACGAGTGACGCTGTCATCAGTGGAGATTTATTGCGGAACTGGATAGTCTAAAAGGTCCTATATTTTTGAACTGAATGAACTTTATCTAGAAAATTTTGATTATTTTTGATTTTTTTCGAAAATAATCAATGCACAGCATGTCAATGTTCAATTTACAACTCAATAATGAATTGGGGGTTTCTTCTTTTATTCGACCTCTTTGTTTTGACCAAATGAAATAAATAACTTAAATATTCATTCTACAGGAGCAGTATTATTATTATTATAAGCAACTACATAGAATCATATAAACTATAATTCTATTCGTGCCGCGTCTGAACAATCCTCTTAATTAGCCTTTCCCATCCCCTCCTGTCCGATGCCAAGTGCCGCAGACTACTAAGGTCTTCACCGTCCTTTAGTCGCATAGAATTATACTTCACCGTCCTTAGGGTTAGGGTTAGGGTTAGGTTTAGGTCTGGTTACTGATCTCAGGTCACCATTAAGGACTTCCGGAAGAGTTATTCTTGGACGACCTCTGAACTTCTCCCCTGACGTATCGAAGTATTCTTCCATGACGACGTTTGCTGGCGTGTCTTGTTCCAATCTGAGAATATGGCCAAACAATCTCCAGCGAGCCTTCATGATCATAGTGCTCAGAGGTCCGGAACCGCATCTTCTATATAAATTTTCACTCACTACACGCATTGGCCACTTTAGTCCCAAGAGAGACCGAAGTTGCCTTCTGTGAAAGGAGTCAAGGTTTTGTTCGTCCGTTTTCGAAATTCCCCACGTCCCAGAGTTGTATGTTAGTATGGGCCTCACGAACGCCTCATACAACCTGAGTCGGAGTGATGGCCCGACCGAGCATTTTCTTATCCAACATTTCATAAGTTTTTGCATAGTAACCGTAGATAACAATTTTCTTCTTGCAATGTCTTCGGAGTCTCCGAGAAGAGAGCCAAGCTTTACGGTCTTCCTCCAACATTCACTATTGCGTAGTTCCATCCGCTTAATTTCAACAATATCCGTTTTCTGAACATTCAGTGATAGACACCATTTGGCCAAACAGCCTGATGCAACCTCCAAGAGACGTAAGAGTGCTTCTTTGTCAGTCGAGATAAAGTCAACATCATCGGCATACACGATCTCCATAATATCATTGTTGTAATACTTCCGGAGGTCTTGCAGAGCCGATTCAAGGTATATAGCAAACAATACTGGGGAAAGGGAATCTCCTTGGGGTGTGCCCACTGTTGAAATAATTTCCCGTGACAAACATTTTCCAATACGCACTCGTAACCTCGTGTTTGATAAGAGTATCCGTATCAGAATAACCGAGTCCTTATCCAGGAAACTTTCAAGCACTTCAATGAGTTTTCCCCGACGGACAGTGTCGAAAGCTCTGGTCAGATCAATTCCAAGGATAGTCTTTGAGCTCCGGAATCTTTGTTGAATAGCACATTGCCATCTATGGCACCATACTACATCAGCCGTTGATCTCCCTGTCCTAAAACCACTCTGGCTCTGGGCCAAGTACCCGTCCACCGGCTCTTGGATCCGATTAAGAGTAATTAGGGCAAGGATCTTCCTTAAGGTGTTTAGAAGGATGACAGGGCGCAGGTTTTCAACTGGCCCAGGGGGTTTATTACCTTTTTGAACTGGTACTAGTATCCCTTTCCAATTTCTGAAAAGTCCTTGTTTTCTATCATGTCATTCAGCAATTTTGAGAGTTTATCTGCAAGTTCTGGAGGGCCAAATTTTAGCAATTCAGATGGTATATTATCTGGTCCTGGAGAGCGCCCAGATTTAAGTTTCCTTATCGCCATGCAAACCTCCTCCGGTGAAATGATCCGTTCAAGTGTTGTGTTCTTAGGCGTGAAATCTGATTTTTCTCCTTTTACAAAGAACAGTTGTTCAATATGCGATGCTATGAACTCTGTCTGTTCTGCAACATTTCCTATTGTTTTTCCATTTCTGTCATGCAAAATAAGTTTCACTGATTGGCTCTTCCTCCGTATTAGTCGTATAGCCATGAATGTCGCAGCATTGTCTTTAAGGTTTTCTACCTCTCTGATCTTGCTTTCCAACTGACTAGTGTGATGTAGTCTGTTTAGGAGTTTGATTTTTCTCTCAATTTGCCTTCGTTCTTGTTTCAGTTTGCAAACAGTCTGAGGATCGACAGTATTTTCGGATCTAAGCCTTAAGTTCTTCTGCAAATTCAATAGGGCTGACACTTCCGGGTGACGCTGACTGCTATGGGGTTTAAGTTCCCCCAAATGTTTGTCAGCAGCGGAAATGATCCCTCTCTAGTTTCGAGCCATGCCTTTCCTGGTGAAAGATCCGATGCCGTATTATTAATTGAATCCGATACACATTCTTTATAGTCTGCTTGTACTTTTGGTGAAGAGCCCAAGAGTTCAGTCATATACCTTCTTGATCGCGTGGAATCTCCACCACGATGTGTTTGGAAGAAGCATCTTCTATTAGTTATCCCGTAGAGGAACTCCTCCGCAGTTGGACCAAGTCTTAAGCTGAATCTTGCTGACACAATTTTGTGATCACTGTTAACAGTTAGTCCTCCATAAGATCTCGAGTCCCGTAAGAGAGATTTGTCTTTTACTCGACACAGAATATAATCGATCTGATTATAAATCCTTATCAGATTTCCGGTGGTCGATAGTCTAGTGCCCATCCACGTTGTCTTGTGGCGTGCGGAATGTTGGAATTGAGTATTGCACAGGAATAAATCAAAGGATTCGCAGAAATATGCCAGAGCAGTACCAGAATAGTTCCTGATCCCCCTTCCATGTGGTCCAATAAAACGTTCGTGTCCTTGATGTACCCCAGCTTTAGCATTCCAATCACCAGCGATAAAGAGGAACGATGAAAACTTCAGAGAAGATACGACCTCGACAAGTTCTTCGTAAAAAACGTCCAATTCCTCTGGGTTTTTGGAAACACGGCCACTATGTGGGGCGTACACGTTCACAATGGAAATTAGTTGCCTGGACTTCCCTTTGGGTCCAATAAGAAATTGAATAACACATATCCTGTCATCAATTTTCCAATATCGATGTAATCTGGGGAGCAAATTCTTGTGAACAGCGAAACCCTGTCCATAGTGTTTACAGTACGATGGAAGAGGATTAGTATGTAGTCTCCAAGGTTTTCATCGAGTCCTTTTCTGAGCTTCGTCTCTTGGAGACAGCAAACAGAGCATCCATATTTTGCAAGGTCCAGACATAGTTGGTGCCTCTTCGACCAGTCATTAAGGCCCCTGGCATTGAAGGTAAGGGTAGAAAACCAGAAAGGATTATTCAAATACGTATTAGACATATGTGCTATAGAGGGACGTCACCACCTCAACCAAAAACTATACAGGAGCAGTAGTGCCAAATAAGCAAAAACATATTTGATAATTTTAATAAAATTAGGAATTTGAATACTCTTCTCATTAAACAAACATGCATCCAAGTTAATTCGCAATTATTCGAGTAGTTTTCCATTCCCACATTAATAGTAAATAACAGGGACATTCCGGGACACTTAAATCCGCAACAAAATCCGGGACTGTCTCGGCTAATCCAGGACGGATGGTATACTTATGCAGAAACCTGGGAAGTCGGTTGGCAAATAGAAAATCTCAGGCCTATAATCTTGACAGCTCTACGGAAACTAATATCTCTGATTGTTCTGGATAAGATTTCTCCTACTGTTGACAAATATCTGTCTTTGAGCCAAAGTGGATTCAAAAGAGGAAGGTCCACGGCGAATATCTATGGACACATAGATGGATATGTGCCACGTAGTGGATCTTTCCCAGGCGTTCGATACTGTACGCAGAAGGGAACTAATGTTGTTGGTATGTTGAGGAAAATCAAAGGATAATCCGGGTCCTACTTACGAACATTGAAATACAAGTCTGGGTCGGTTCAGAGCGATCCCGTAAATTTGAGACACATATTGGCACTCCTCAGGGAGATTATTCATCATCACTACTATTTGTTATCTGGAAGCTGCCTTTCCTGAGCTAAGAACCAAAACTGAGCCGACTTCGATCAAAGAACTAATTTACTCGGATGACGTAGAACTTACTTCGGAGGACATAAAAGAGATCAGGACTAATCTAAACCATTCTCCCAGATAATTCGCGGGATGGTTTCTGAAAATGAACTAACAAAAGACTGAGATCACAACTTTCAATTGACAGATGAGAAATGGAGAACAAAGAAAGTCGACTCACTACTCGGTGATTGGGAAGATGTTCAGCGAAAGAAAATGTAATAGAATATTTTTTATATAAATGCATTTATTCTGCCTATTTTGCTATAAAACTGAGATACGCAGGGGTTTGAATTAAACTTGCAAGAATGCTTTTCACAGAAAACAACTGAAATCCCTATTGGACATACGCTATCCGAAGGTATAGCAACCAGAACCTATACAATATCTGTAATCTGAAAACTTAGGGACCACTATAAGAAACACTCGATGGGGACTATTTGGACACATCTTGAGAATTGATCCTGCTGCTCAGCAAGTGACATCATGGAATCGTATTTCCTAAGTACCAGCCCATTTAACACGGGCAGCTCTTCCATTGACTACAAAGAATGACCTAAAGGTGTCAAAATGCGACTAGAAAATGCTGATGACTTAGACGACCTCCGAAAATCGCAACACAAGTTCATATCTAGAGATAGATCAGTTCTTATTCGCTTATTTGAAGCAGCTCTTAATGAACTTGAGAAATGGTGCCTAACGATGAATGTTTACGACACGGAAGTAGTGGATATCAGAAGGATAAAAAGTAGATCAGTTATGGAGGAAGACCAATAAGCTAGGGTCCTCACTTGGAATAGTGAGTACATGATTAGAAGACTCTGGCTACAGCTACGCTAAACAGTTAAAAGAACTGTATTGAAAGAAGACTATCAAATAT
Source organism: Dicyema japonicum (assembly GCA_011109175.1). Classification (NCBI taxonomy): domain Eukaryota; kingdom Metazoa; phylum Dicyemida; class Rhombozoa; family Dicyemidae; genus Dicyema; species Dicyema japonicum. Next base: position 100,685 of record RDEW01000055.1, on the reverse strand, counting down.
ATCATCCCGACTATACAATGATTTGTTAAATCAGTGTTATTATATGATTCATCAACCTAGACAAAGGCTGAGGAACAGGGGATGTATTCGTTTCATCGAAGGCAACTTGGGACAATGCTCGGATTAATTAAGAAAAAACAAGAATGCTTTTATATTGTTTGCTCCATTGGTTCTTTGAGTCTCGAGATCACGGATTTGAGATGGAAGCTCTTCAGGAGTATATTGAGATTGAAAAAGGATACCCAGCTAATATAGCGATAGAGGAGTACTTCATTGAAACTGGATCACGTTTCTTTGGACTCCCAAGAGTCGCATTTCTTTAATACATATTCTGATCTCAAGTCAAAAGAAAAATGAAATTTGAGAGAGGTAGCGGACGACTTCGGAGTGTGGAACCAGTAAAATTGATAGTTTCCAACTCGGATATAGCTATTATTGTTTATGATGCTTTAATAATAATGTCTTATCGAGAAATAATCAATAAAGTTAGATATCCCACAAATCCACTATAAATTTCCTGTAACATCCCTCTACATTATTTTCTCTATTCATTCGTGGGTCCAAAGGAAATGATTCACTATGTTCAGCGGAAATAGGCATCACAATTAAATTTGTACATAGACCACCACTCTTATCAGTTATATTATTATATGAAAACAAGTCTTCCATATGACTGCTACTTGCATTTATTCCTTATACCTTATTTTATAAACCCAGGAGACACCGAGATTAATAGTAACCGAACTAATTAAGTAATAGTGGTTCCACTTATCCTCCTTGCCATTTTCGTCTTGCATTCATCGAGGGACCACAACGCTTGTGCCTACAAGTCGATGAGGGACGAATGTTAGAGGAAGATTTTCCAAATCGTGACACGGATGAACATAATGGATTTCTGGTTGTCGATAGAACTGGAGGGATTCTGAGCCATTCCTTTGCATCGAGGATCCCGAAAGAGAAGGTTGGTTCGATGGAGACATATTGACGGATTAATAACAAAAATATGTCAAAATGTAAAACAGCCATGAATAAATGACAATTAAGTGGTTTCAATGTACCACGCCGACGTGATATATTAATAAAAAGTAATCTTAACTAGCCACAACATTCCTAAGATTCCACTCAATACGCCCAAAAGCAATTTTATAATTAAATGTTTAACTAAGTCACGAAATATACGATCAAAAATAGTCTTTACATCTTCTTATCAGTCCCAAATTGGTCCTTATTTGAGTGTCCACCATTACTATAATCCTGATTCCCATTGTGTCTGATAGTCCTTGTTCCGTCAGTATCATCAGGTATTCTCATTGGATAATATGGTAGAGGCATTCCATAATAGTCATAAAAGTGAACAGGTATGATTCCATTATCATACATCCAACATTGTTCAGATGGGACAGGAAAGTAATAGTAATCTGTAATAAATAAATAAAATACAAGGAATTTGTGACAAACTCCCATCAATAATAGGTGAGATTGGGTACATTCCATAATTATTATTAAAATTGATTGGTGAATCAAAATAATGACTATAATAAATAATAAATTAACCTCGTTGGTCTATTGTATTGCTTATCCCTCCTGTCCTTCTTCTGACATTTGGCAAACGAAACATCAATTTCTCTACAACCAACAAACTACAATGAGCAACACAACAACCTTTTTGTCCATCTTTGATAACGCCTTCTCGGCACTCTTTCTATCAGCAAAATGGACAAATAAATAATTATCAAATCTGTTTATCCTCATTACAATCCCATATTTTGAAAATATGCATGAAAATTCATCATCCGTCATATCAGGGTCAATATTCCTCACAAACAACACTTTAATCTGCAATAACACAAACATTACATCATCCTCCGATGATTCCTCGGGGGAGATAAACCAATCAACAGACACCGATTCGTCAAATGGCCTTACTCGTCCTGAGACTAACTTCCTTCTGGCAGAAGAAGCATTCTTGTGTCTATCAAACTCAAGAATACAACACCCTTCTCCAGTAATATCAGCATTCTTGACTCCATCTATTATTAGTAAAACAAATTAACCAAAAAGTTTAGAAAATTCATCCACCAATTCATTAGTGGTTTTATCAGATGGGAGATTAGAGATGGATATTTTAAGATTAGGAATAGAAGGATTCACTCTAATCTTCATTCCTGGTCTAAGTTCAGTCCCATTGTACTGAAATGTCATATTAATGCAACCTTTTTGACAGCCTTGTCTACTGCGTCATCTTCAACAAAAGTGACGAAACAAAACCCCTTATTTCTGCCAGTAGCAGCATCCAACATCATTCTTAGATCATATATTGTCCCACACTTCTCCATCATTGGAATAAGAGTGTCCTCACACACTGAATATGGAATAGATCCAATGTAAATCAAGATAACAAGTTAATAGTACCTCATGTCCAACAGCTGCAGGTACTTGAGTGATGGAAGGTGAAGGACCATATCTCCGTTGACCACTAGTCCTCTCATAGGGATAACCAGTCCTATTTATTATGGCCTATGATTATATATATATGTACATTCATTTTATCCTCATCTGGTTTACACACGTCATTATTACTTAGTACTACGTTGTTCTTCCTCCTCTCTCTTACATATCTTATAGATGTGCACAAATGGGCACTCTTATTCGATATATGACTTAGATCACTTGTCTCAAACATCCCTGCTACACCCTCAGCATCCCTCACTGATAAACTTTTGAATGCATCAATAGCACGTGCATCAAACTCAGAAAACTTTAATTTCCCTTCGAATCAATATTATCATACCTGAGTCAAAAAAATGCTGGAAAATATCAGAGACAACATCTGAAATTCCCCACATCTTGAGACTTGTCTGTTCTATTTGAGTGGGGGATGACACTGACGCTGTATTATTTTGACTTGTATTTTTTATTTTACTATTTCCATTACTATTATTCTCATTAGAATTAACGTCCGACTCGACCATATTCCTCACGTGCCGATCAATTTATTTTAAATTACCTTTAATTATTATTATTAAATTTTAATATTTTTTAATAATTTTTTATTTTAATTCAACAGATTTATTAAAAATGTATTAATGCATAATTTCCTTAAATAATTCACTATTACGTCATATTTTCATAATATATTGTTATGTAATAGTTATATTATCTTATTAATTTAACAAAACTATTGCTCATATTGGGACTTTATGGTTAATAATATAATTTAATGGTAAATACCACTTTAATGATCATTGTTATGAGTTTTACCATTTATATTTGGGTCAACCTATTTAATTTTATTGTTTTTCCATGCTTATTATAATCGATTATGACTAAATTACTTTGAAATGATGAGTCACCATGTAATTACAATAAACTATTATTTCAACTTTTGATATCCAAACTTTCACAAAAACTCAGAAAATCAGTTTTCCTAGTACAATGAGTTGATAAAATTAAAATTTGTTCAACACCGACATGTACAAATTTGTGACTGGGCTTTTTCCTCGCATCAATATTCTCAAATTAAAAACCAAAAAATCTTCGAATGTCGATGGAAACATATCGGACACATACATTGATCATACACTTCCATCGAATTATGCGATGGAAGTGTATTTCACGGAACAATTCCATAAATTCCGAAGAAGGCTAAGAATAACCATTTCTGCTGTTCTCAACGCCGACATAACAAAAATAAATGGTAAACAAAACAAGATCTCGATAACCTACGAAAAAGGGTACGGGACATGGGCGTCTGTTAGTTGATCTGTCGGGTGGCACAAGAATAATCTAGAAATTATTTCTCGAAGTGCTTATAATATAAAAACAAAATCCAGAATAATAAAGAGGATAAAATCCTTTCTCTCAAGAGGACTGTTCGCACAAAATTAGTGCTCTCTCAGGGCTCATTTCTCATCAACGGACCTTAAAAGCCGACCTTTGACTCATAAAATATATTGTTGGACAAACAATCATTTACCCCCATAGTCTGCGTCCTGTTGCTTTCGCAGAGAGTCCATTGATCGAATGAAGAAGTACTTTATTCAATTCAGCAGTGGTGGTCTTATTGATTAATTTGACAACTCCGTTTGAAAACTAGATATGCCTTCTATAAAATTTGATAGCCTTAGAATCTCCTCTTTTGTGGATGTTTCTGTTTCGACTTACTACCCTGGTCAGGAAATTCTACAATTCTTTCCACCAATTTTCTACTGACTCAGAAATTGGCCATCTACAAATGCCCTCTTTGGTTGCTACTTTTCTATTACCGGTTTTATTTATTTGGTGGGACTTTGGATAAATTAGAGAAAATAGACAAATCCAATAACCTCATTTTTTCTCGATGTTCTTTTAAGGATTCCACTCTGTATGCTCTCATTGCTGGTTCATTGGTCATTTTTCCTACTTTAAATATGGTGTTGTATAGTCAGAGAACTCAAAGTCCTTAGGCATAATATTTGAAAGTAATAAAGTATTACGTTCTTGTCAATAAATAATTTGTATATTATATACAAGTATAAACCAATCATGCATATTATCCACACAGGTACCAGGCAAGGTATCTACCGCTTTCCCATCGGAAGAGAGTTGTTCCGTACGGTCTTTGGTTAGCTGAGGTGATTCCGAGCGGCTCAAATTGGACAGAAAATCCAACAGCTTCAAGTCCCTAAGCAATAACTCCGTTGATTGCGGCGTGTCTTAGACTCCTTCCAGCTCTCTTCCGGCAAGAAAGAGTTTGAAGACCTTCTGCGTCGACAATCTTACGCACCTACAGGGATGGATCGTGCAAACATCTATTCCGAGGCGGACGGAAACCCCAATCCTAGTCGCGTCGTCATCCAATAATGATAATAACACCAGAGACCACGGTTACACAAACTAACTATCACGTGATCCAGCACGTTCTAGCAGGGACATCATCTTTGCACGATGCTTCTCCCTCGACCCCACACAAGCACGTATCGGTCGAGTGACTGGATCTTCGCAGTCACGAGGGTGCGTTCAACGGTTCATTCGTATCATGGCTTCAAGAGCCATTGGTGACTGGAACTTCCATAAATCCAGGTTCTTTTACGGCTAGCCTCAATCTTAAAGACATTTGTTCAAGAGATGAGTGGGCCTCAGATACCACATGGGTAAGAGATGCATGGTTCAATGTATTGTTTGTATATAGTACTCAAAACAGTATTTCAGATCTTCCATAAGCCTGTGAGGCATTTCAAAACATTAGTTTTCTTTTCGCATTTTTTATGAAGTTCTTAACATGGGGCAAGACTGACATATGCATGTCAAAAGTCACCCCAATCATCTTTTGAGATCTTCTTAAAGGAATAGCTTCATTGTTTGCCTTCAGTTTTCCCTTCCGTCTTCCCAGTCTCTTGTTTGAAGTAAATAGGGTTGCGACGGACTTCTCACTGCTGACAGTTAGACGATTCTTCGATAGCCACTCGTCAAAACGATCCAGATTTTGTTGCAATCTCGAAGTGGCGATCTGGACGTTCTGATCACGTGACTCAATTATAATATCGTCAGTATAAGTCAAGATAATATCATTTTTGGCGTCCGGAGTTGGGAGGTCCACCATGAATAGGTTGAATAATACTGGAGACAAAGCGGATCCTTGGGGAACACCATTAGGAAGAAGCCGAGAAATGGATCTTGACTGTCTAATGCAGACGCGTGCCCTCCGAAGTTAGCTAGCCAGAGTATAAGCTTTCCAGGTATTTTTGTTTGGTAAATTTTCCAAGTAATAATCCTCTTTGACACAGAGTCAAAAGCTTTGTGGATTTTTATGGTGCAAAGTACAGTCTTTATGTGTCCTGGCCTGTGCGAGAAACCATATCGTATAAAGTTTGTCAATGCAGATAAGTGGGTCTTAAAAACCATGTTGAAATAACAAATCCGGGAGAAAATTTTTGATTTTTGCAAGAACCAGCCTTTCCAGAATTTTCGACACCGAACACAATACGCAACCGGTCTGTATGAAGCCGGGTCCTTCTTCACTTTACCGGGTTTTAAAATTGAAGGTAGATGGGAAAGCTTCCATAAGGCTGGAATAGAATTTTTGTTAATAGTGTGGTTGAATATCATCGTTAATGCAATGATTCCATAGTCCCCAGGATTCTTTAGGAGGATCATTGGGATTTTATCCGGTACGTTAGAATATGTTATTTTAATGGCTTTCAATACATTTCTCACGTTGTTTTCAGTGAAGTAAATCATATCTGGTTTCTTTTTCGGTTTACTGAGATATTTCGGGGGTACATCCGACTTCCTATGGTCTTATGGGTATTTACACATAGTTTTTTAGGTTATTTTAGTCTTTTTGGCTGTGATCCACCTCGAATGATCTTTCATCCTCTCTTGAGGCGTCTCGGATGGTCTTCCAAATTTCAGCAGTCTATTTCTATTCAACGAGAACACATGCTTCCATCTTGATATTTGTGCTTTTACCTCCATGTTTTTAGTTCATTGTTCAAAGCCTTCAGTCTAAGCTTATCCTCAGTAGTTAACCGGCCAGACTTTTTGAGTTCGTTTCTTTCCTTGATTAATGCTGACCTGCCGTAGTTAAGGTGGTGTTTATATATTGATTTTGCATCCAAGATAGTGCGGTTTATATAACGACTACTTTGTTCATGGAGATAATGACATCCAGGTCCTGCAGTAGGTTTTCAATAAGTGTACGGTAAAGTCTCCAGTCTGCGCGTTTGTAGTTGAATTGTTTGGGGACTTTCTAATAGTTGAGTTGTAAGTCACTGACCAGGTCGATGTTGCCGTCAGGCCGGGAAAGCAAAGCGTGATGTCTAAAAAGTTAGTTGGTCTGACTCCCTAAAGTGGGTTTTCGTATGTTTCGATGAGTCATTCATGACCGTGAAAGGTCATGTCTGCGAAAGTAGTACTTTTCCTCGTGAATCGGACGGTTGACTTGCCAGCCATAGAAGGTGTTTTGCGTTGATATCTTCACCAATGATCACGTCGTTCAAGAAAGCCAAAGTGGATAAATTGGGCATAGTGTAGTGTTTCGGGCAAGAACCAGGTGGGGCACATAGACGTTCACAAAGGTAATTTTTACATTTGCTGTTCCAAGTGAGACTGCATTGAATTCAGTAATATCGTCGTCTCCCAATATATTCTTCGTCTCCCAATATACAGTTATTCTCTAGGTCTTATTTGCCATATTAATGCCTGTTTCCATAATAACTATCACATTTTGGTTAATCGAATTGTCAGACTTGGTGTCCCATTCTGTCGGCAGGCCTGGATCGCTACTCTTGGAGCGAACCCGGGATCTCGTAGCTCGCATGCTTTCCGGAAACGTTTCCGATTTTGGTCGGAATCTCCTCTTTTCAGCGAATCTAACGGGCCTTGGAAAGAAAGATGGTGGTATTCGCCCCATTGCAATTGGAAACGTATTTCGACGTTTATCCGCAAAAATGGCTTGTCGTTTTGTTATCTCCCGAATTTCAGCCGAATTTTGTCCTTCGCAGTTTGGTGTCGGAATTACTGGCGGCTGTGAAGCTGGGATCCACGCAGTGAGAGAATTTGCGTCACAATCAGCTGAATTGAATGCTAAAGGACAGAGTTTTATTCAAATTGGACCTCCGGAATGCCTTCAATTCAGTCAGAAGGGACACCGTCTTGATACCTGTAGGAGAAGGATTCCTCAGATTTATCCCTTTTATATCTCGCGTATTCGGATCCATCCCCTCTTGTTTTTGGCAGTGAATTATTTCATCCGGATCCGGAGTTCAACAGGGGGACCCACTCGGTCCTCTTCTATTTCTTTGTCTATCGACCATATTGCCAAAGACTGTTGCACTCCACTAAACGTCTGGTATCTGGACGATTGTATTCTCGGTGGAAGTCCCGATGATATTCTCTCTCCAAAGTTTGTGTGGAAAAATCGGTCTGGAATTTAACAATGAAAAGTGCGAAAATTAATCTGAATTTGAGTTCCGATTCATTCTACATTTTTCATAGAAAACTCTGCAATATCATCCCAGGGGTTAGGGAAACTCATATTGATTCTTCGACTTCCATGGGTGTGGGCTTTTGGTAAACCGGGTGAGGGAGTTATTGGAAGGCAAGAGGACTAATTTACGTCAGTATGCCGACAGGATGAGTTTTTCGGACCGTCATGTTGCCTTTTTTATGCTGAAGAATTGTCTCCTTCTCCCAAAACTCCTTTTTATTCTACGGGGATCCCCATGCTACGCCGAAAAAGACCTTCTATCGTTAATTGATATGGATATCCGGTCGACGATGGGGTCCATTCTTAATGTTCGTTTTGATGATTTCGGATGGTTACAGGCCTCACTCCCTGTAGCCTGCGGTGGTTGGGTCTTTCTCTTCCTTCGGACGTTGCTTTGGGCGCCTATTTATCTTCGTTCGGCTCGTCAAGGCGTATAGTGGAAACAGTCCTTCACTCTACTTCCGGACTAAACGTACCGCTGACGCCGTCGGGAGCCTGGGATGAATGGATAAATTTGTACCTGAATGCTCCGGTCAATTGTGATAAGCAAAAGTCCTATTTGTTTTGTGTCTTCGAAAAGAAGAAAGAGTCCCTTGAAAAGACGGAAGATGTAAGAAGGCTTGCCTGCCTCAAAACAGCCAGTTGTCACTCGACGGGGGCCTGGATGAACACTTATCCATCTGCCGAAATTGGAAACCTGTTGGATGATGAGGCTGTGAGAATAGCTACCCTCGCTTCGTCTTGGTCTTAAATTGTGTGCCGAAAGAAAATGCCGATGTGGACGTTGGATCGATCCTTTTGGTTATCATCCCTTGTCAATGCAAGATGAGTGCGGGTCGTTTCCCCAGGCACTCCTTTCTTAACATGACATTAAAGAATTCCCTTGCCTCTGCTGGACACCATTGCCTGTTAGAACCTGCTGGTTTTCCCGGAAACGATGGAAAACGCCCTGATGGGATGACGACTTTTCTATTCGCCAACGGACGAAACCTGATCTGGGACGCGACGTGTGTCGATACTTATTCCCCGTCTAATTTGGTTGCTTCTGCTTCAAACCCAGGACATGCTTCAAAGCAGGCCGAGGAACGAAAGAGGAGGAAGTACCAGAGAATTTCGGAGGAGTATCTTTTTGTTCCATTCGCGGTGGAAACGTCAGGAATCCTTGGCCCCAAGCAGATGAGTTGGTTCGTAAGATCGGATCCATGATTCAAGCTGTGACCAAGTATCCGCGAGAGACTGGTTGGTTCCGAGAACGTTATCTCGTTGGCTATTGTTAGGGGAAATAGCATGGCCATTCAGATGCTTAATTTAATTTTTATTCATGATAATAAATTTTTTTAATAAAATCGAATAGTTGAAAATCGAAGTTTTTTATTAACCCCGGATACACCGAGAAAGAAGTTAAAGTAAACAACTAATTAAGTGTATCCAGTTTCCACTTCACAGAGTCCATCAGGAATCAACATAAAGGGTAAAAGACGTCCATACTTGCAGTTGTTGTAAACCCCTCCAGTGGAATGGGAGAGAGCAAATGATTCTTTTTCGTGCCGGCCTAGCACTGGGCACCACATGAATGCCACCCTAATAGGTATAGAGAGGAGGAACAGACGAACAAACAGAAACTTCAACCAATTAGCCACGCACCACATGGCGCCACGCGGCTAACATCACAGAATATCATCTTTGATGTTAGGAAAGTAACTTCCCCGTCTCCAAGATTTTTTCAATAGAATAACCGGAATGTTGTCTGGTTCGTAAGACTATTTTGTTTTTGTGGAATGTAGTGTGTCCTCACTTCTCTCTTCAAGAAGAAGAGCGGTTCTGACACTTTCTTCAGTTTTCTGCGTGATAATAGTGTATCCGACTTGCTGTGCTCCTTTGTGAAATTTTCGTTAGAATTTTATGTTTCATTTTCAAGGTGATCCGTTAGATTTTTTAAGTTGATTTCTTTCTTTAATCAAGGTCGTCTTCCCACGACCACTCGACGAATTTAATCGATGTTTGGGTATAGTCTTTGATCCTGCTTACAAGATTATGTGGGTAAAGTAGCTGATGATAAGAAAACTGATCTATCCAAGTAAAAATTTTTTATTTTGTCTACTGAGATTTAGCGATACAATTTTCAGTTAGCACCTTTGTAATTGTAGCTGCTAGGTATCATCACGTCGGCCTCTTGATCTTCACCACAATCGGATGTGGTTGCTTCTTTTTTCTTGAAGACTGACCAATCAATCGCTTTGATGAAAGCGACGATGAGCAGAGTGTTATGTCCTGTGAGGTAGGTTTATCTGTCTCTCTGAGTGGTGTCCTTGTATTTCTCGATGGATCATTCAACATCGTTCGGGAGTCCGTTTGCGATAACAGTTTTCATCTCGTGTCAGCTAGTTGAGTTGACAGCCATAATGGATGCTTCGCATTCAAATCCCTGCAGATTATGATCTCATCGAATTAAGACAGTCTTGATGGTTTTGACACAACATAGCTCTTAGGGCAGGGACCAGGGTGTGGAACATAGATATTCACAAGGCATAGACTTTTTTCGTTGTCCCGAGCGAGATTCCAATTATTTCAGTAACCTCATCATTCCCAACAAATGAATTTTATGTGTGCCAATTTTTACCAAAAATATAAGCCCTTCCGAAATTAAGCCCATGCAAAAAAGCAATTATTATTATAAAGTACTAAATAACGTTATATTAACTAAGGTCCCGTTTTTGCCAGACGTTTCGAAATTTGCTTCACTAGGCGTCTCCATCGGCCTCTGCTTTGCGGATCTGTCTGTAAATCTTCTAGGTCTTCTGCAGATTTAAGTTTTCTTCCAATTCTATTAAGATCCTTGTTTAGAGCCACAGGGAGGGTGACTCTAGGTTTTCCTCTGAACGATGGTTAGTTCTCATTGTTAAAGTAATTGTCCATTATTATATTTGCAGGGGCGTTTATGTCCATTCTAAGCACGTGCCCGAACAGTCTCCACCTTGATTCAATAATGTCGATGCTTATTTTCCTCGATTGTGCCACAAAGTATAATTTCTTATTTGAAATCTTCTTGGGCAAACCTAGGCCCAATGAATTGCGTAATTGTTTTCGATTAAATATATCCATTTTCTTGAGCTCTACCTCTGTGACCCCCCATGTACTCGAGTTGTACATAAGAACCGGCTTTATATATGAGATGTATAGTATTATTCCTAGATTTGTTTTTATTAGTTTTTGTCGACTCCAAATCTTCTGCATTTTCTTATACAGTGGCTAGGACTCTTCTATACATCATTTCCTCACTATCACCAAGTAAGGATCCCAATTTCCTCTTTTTCCTCCACTTCCATCAATATATTTTAATTCCTTTGTGATTTCTATGTGTTCGTTCTTTTCCTGATTAACTCGCAGAGACCAATTCTTAAATTCTCCAGGGATTTTCTTTAAAGCAAGTCCAAGTTCCAGATTATTTTCTGACACAAAATCTATGTCATCTGCATATATAATCTTTCTCGGCATGCATTCTTCAATTTTTGTTCTAAGAGCTCTCAGTGCCGCCTTTTTCTATTTTATGCAGAGGAATCAAAATTCCATCACTAAGTTTCAAGTGGGAATCCGTCTCAAATACCTTATTGAAAATCTTTGTAATGAGGTTTTCAGTTCCCCTGATGCATACTTGATCATTTCTTTATGTATGTTGTCTGGTCCCGTTGCCCTGTTGTTGGTTAATTTAATGATTGCCAGATTGGTTTCCTCTATAGATGTCAGTAAAATTCAGGCTTCTTGGTGATTTCTCAAATGGCTCCACATATGAGGTTTCATTTACATTCAAAAGTCCTGAAAAATGTTCGGCAATAATATCAGTTCTTATTATCCAATACATTTCTTCCTTGACTGTCGTGAATACAAATATTCGTAGGTTGAACTCCCCTCTGTAAAAGGTGAACTGCTCAAAACATTTGCGTTCCGTATCCCAACTTTTCAATTTCACTGTTCGTCAATTTTCTTGACATAAATTTCCTTCTTCCTCCTTCTAATCTCCTTGACAATACGATTTCTTTCTCTTCCGAGAACGTATCTCGTTGGCTATTGTTAGGGGAAATAGCATGGCCATTCAGATGCCTTAATTTAATTTTTATTCATTTGATAATAAAATTTCTTTTTTCTCTTCTTAACTCGTAAGTATCATTATTTGTACATGATTCCATTCTCAGCCGCAATTTTTTTGTTTAATTGATCCAATTTCGTGATCGAAGACCCCTTTAAATCTTGCCGGTCTTTTTTCCCCAAGCACGTCGAAACTTGCTTTCTTTATTCCATCAACAGTAGCATTTCAAATAATCTCTGGAGGATTTTCCATATTTATCTCCCAGTTCCCTTCTTAATTATTATTACAGCACTTATCGCCTTGCCATAATAGTTATAGCAAAGCATGTGCAATACAAGAAACAATATTATTAGTTAGCCTCTTCCATCCTCCACGGTTACACGCAGTCGATCTCAGCATGTCCAGATCGTCTCCCGTCTTTATCCTTTGGAGGTCTTTGTGCAGCATGATAGGTAGGGTCATCCTTGGTCTGCCACGGAAGCATTTGCCCTCGAACATGAAATGGTCCTCCATCGCCACATTAGCCGGGGCAGCAAGATCCATGCGTAGTACGTGACCAAACAGTCTCCACCGGGCGTCAGTGATTTCCAGGCTTAGAGGCCTACTCTTGCATTTTTTGTAAATACCGGTATTCGAGATTCTGGCCGGCCACTGCATGCCAAATAATACTCTAAGCTGTTTTCTGTGGAACCCATCGAGAGCCATTGATTCCGCACCTGTACAGGCCCAAGTACCAGCATTGTATGTCAGTATCGTTTCACAAATGCATTGTACATGCGTATCCGCAGATTGACATCTAGTCCTTTCAGCCATCCCTTTTTGAGTTTTCGCATTGCTACTCCTGCAAGTGTTTTCCTTTTGATGATGTCTTCTGTGTCCCCCGATAGGGATCCAAGCTTATTAACATGTCGCCAACGTTCATTAAGGATGTTGTCCATTCTTTTGATTTCCGTGATTTCCGTTTTGGCCCTGTTAACGATGAGGAACCATTCCCCCAGTTTGTCAGGTGCATTTTCCAGCAGATGTGTGAGAGCTTCTGTATCCTCGGATATAAAATCCACATCATCCGCGTATACGACTTCGTTTATTTTTCCTTCATAGCAAATTCTTAGATCCTTTAGTGCAGCTTCGAGATATATCACAAATAGTAAGGGGAGAGGGAGTCTCCCTGAGGAGTGCCGATTGTAGTTTTGAATGGTCGGGATAGAGTTCTCCCAATTCGGACTGACAGTTCAGTACTTGAAAGAAGTACTCTGATTATCCGTAGCAATGATTGGTCCACAAATTGATGAAGGACAACCATTAGCTTGTGTCGGCTAATGGTGTCGAAAGCTCTTGACATATCGATCCCCAGGATGGTCGTGGCATTTTTGTATCTTTGAGCCGTTGCACACCGCCACCTGTGGCTCCACAGAATGTCCGCTGTCGACCTTCCTTCACGAAATCCACTATGGCATGCTGTCACATGGGGCCAAGCGTTACCTATGGGCAGCCTGTTACATTAACCTTGAACCAAGATTAACTTCAATTAATTTTATATATGATTTATTAACCACAAAAAATTAAATTTAAGTAACTTTTTTTAGTTACTTACAGTCATTATCATTAATACAGTCGATATTTCTCCTTTCGAATTTTTTATCTATCAAATTAAACTATTTAAAACTACCTCCATGCGATTATTCGATAAAATATTAATTATTTCTGCAACTGGATAATACTGAGACTCAAACTTATCCAGTCGCAATGAGGGATTTGTTCCAAAGTCCTTTTTAGCCCGAACCTATTTATTAATGTTTTTGATTCATACTTTATCTCCCATGTTAAAAGTATATTTACTATTATGAACATTCATTTTCCTGTTCATAGCTTTGTAATAATTCGAATTTTCTTCAATCGATTTAATTTCGAAGTTGAATCTCTTCGCATTCGGACACAAATTATCTGACTGGGAATTATCTAGATATAAATTTTTTAAATCAAACTACGTGAATTTTCAATAGATTCTGGAGTCGAACAATTAACCAAATCGTCAATTTGTTCTGGAATCGCACACTCATCACTTAAATTATCTAAGTCATAATGTGATATAAGTATAACCATTAATTATTGAATTTATTCCCTTAATTCCTCGATATCTTTCGAAAGGACTTTCGTTAGAAAATGAATGGACCGATATGTTGTAACTGTAGACAGCACTTTCTAATTTATCAAGCCACTTTTTTTCACTGTTATCCAGCATTTTTGACAACTTCCTCGTGATCGTCTGATTAAATCTTTCGACAATTCCTTGTGCTCGTGGATTGTTAGGCCTTCCGTGAATTTGCTTAATGTTAAAATCTTCGCAAAGTTTTGTTATTTCTTGATTTTTAAATTCAGAACCATTGTCCGACTGAAGAAATTTACATGGCCCATTCAGGCGGAACAAAGATCTTAAGTTTTCACATACTTCTTTACCAGACTTATTATAGAGTGGTCGTACAAAAGCGAATCTATAAATTAAAAAAAACCAGCCTACTATATATGTCAATGACCGTTAAAATCCATTTGAAATTTTCATTTAATGTTGAAAATTTTTTCAGGTCTATTAGATCTACCTGAAAACGTTCATTTGGAGAAGAAGCAAACACATGGTGATTTATATCTCCAATCTACAATTATAAAAAATCACGAACTTTTAAAGGACGCGAAAATTTGCAGACTTCACAATTTCGAATGACTTTTCTGATAATCTCATTCTTTACAGTGAAGTATTTTTTGTCGACATTCATACTCAATTTTATTGACTCCTCCGTGTGAAAACTCGTGCAACGATTTCGCAACATGGTCCATTTTGGTTTCATTATCCAGGGATATGACTAACTTGGGATCAGTTGATTTAAGATACAGTCTAAAATTATTAAAAATTTACAATACCTGTCATTGATAATAGAAAAATTCTCTATCTTCTTTACAAGCCTATATTTTCGGTGCCTCGGAAGATTTTCGGGAAATTTATCATGCAAAGCATCTTTTAAAGTTTGATATTCAACGCAATCTTTCACAAAACCCTTGTAAGAAGCCATTGCAACAAAATAATCTTCCATGCTATAAATCACGCTAGAAATCTAGGTTTACCGCTATAAAAAATAAAATCTTTATAATCATAACATTTATGAATAAAAAACTAATTTAACAGGATTAAATCACGATATAAATCGGATATATAAAATTAAATGTCGGATAATCCAATGAGGGACTCATCCTCACCTTTTAATTGAACTACAACGGAAATTATTAAAGGAGGCTGTTCTACCAAGCTGCCCTCTATTCCAAATACTATCGAATTATCTACAATCATACAGAAATTTTGAGCCGAAGCCATGTCCAATGAGAAGAGCTGTTCAGGATTCTCGACCCTGCCGGACTCGTCCTCACCTTTGTCGGTCTGGGATCACTTAGTTAGATGAGAACTTTTATTTCTTTCTTTTTGACCCAGTGATCCTGGGGTAATAATAATAATTCTCACCTTTGTCGGTCTGGGATCACTTAGTTAGATGAGAACTTTTATTTCTTTCTCTTTGACCCAGTGATCCTGGGGGTAATAATAATAATAATGTCGGATAATCAAAAGACCTTTTCAAGGTCGAAAAAATGTAACAGGCTGCCCATGCGTTACGCCGCCCATGTGACACATGCTGATAGGTAATTTCCTGCAGGATGTTTTAAGCGGTCCAAAGCAACAGACGCAAGAGCTTTGCGTAATGTGTTTAATAAAATGACTGGACGTAAATTTTCTAGTTGTACTTTTGGTTTGTTAGGCTTTTGTATACGTATCAATGTTCCATTTCCCAGGGGTAGGACCGAGTTCGACGTAAAAACTCCGTTAAGCAATGTTGCAATGGTTTTGAAAAGGCATATTGGTCCATATTTCAGCAATTCAGGAGGAATGCTGTCCGGTCCTGCGCTCCTGCGATTCTTCAGCTTACTGCACGCGTATTGGACTTCCTCGGGTGTGATGACTGTTCCCAAAGTCCGTGGTTCTCCGATAAAAGGATCGAGATCATGACTGTTCGTATCGAGTAGTCTTTCGAAGTGGGAGGCGATCAATTCGACTTGTTCTTCTGGGCTTGAAATAAGCTTCCCGTTCCCATCCGTGACATGTATTGTTGCTTTTTTCTTTCCTTGCACTAATCGGACTGCAGCAAACATTTGTGCATTGTCCTTTAGTTGCTCCAGCTCGAGAAGGTATGATAAGAAGACATTCTTTGAGTGTTCATTGTTAAGTTTCATGATTCTTCTCTTGATAATATTTCGTTCAGTTCGTAGTTTGGTATCGCTGTTATTCGCGGAAACGCTTACTCCGTGATGTCAGCAGCCGCTCTCCCTCATAGTTAATAAATAATATTTTATTGTTAATAAATTTTTGTTCGTTAAAAAAAAAAAAAAAGTTCGTAGTTTGTTTTTGATATGTATATCCGTCGTGTTTAGACTCTGTATCCATCTTTCTCGTTGTTGTTTTGCAGTAATAAGGAGTCTGGATGGCCAAGTGACATATTTCCGGTTGTCTGCCGTCTCACTCCAAGGTGGGTGTTTGCGGCAAGGCAAATAATGCTTTTGGTCTGATCCCATAGGTCTTGTATAGTCATATTATCTGGTAATGTATATAGGTGGTTCTCTATATGTTTTTGGTAGTTTGTCACCAGCAGCGGCTGAGACCAGAGCTTCTCAGTCATATATACATGGGTATGGTAAGGTGGTAGCGTTTTGCTTAGACTCAGGTTCTTCCTGCCAATGTAGTATTTCTTCAAGGAGAACTTGCCAATAACCATTTTATGGTCACTATTTATCATCGACCCTCCATAAGAACGGGCATCATTCAGTAGGTGTTTGTCCTTGGTCCGACAAATGATGTAATCAATTTGATTATAAATATTGACACTTTTGTTTTCCGAGTTCGTTCTATGGCCAGTCCATGTGCTCCTGTGGCGAGCTGGGTGCATAAAGGCAGTGTTTCCTATGAAAAGATCATTCGCTTGACAGAAATTGGCCAGTAGTGTTCCCGGGGTGTTTCTCCACCCCCGTCCATGCCTGCCGATGAACGATTCCTCTCCACTGCGTCGCATCCCAACTTTAGCGTTAAAGTCCCCGGCAATAAATATCAACGACGAAGATTCGTATTCCGAGTACGTCCTCAATAGTTGACAGTAGAAGTCATCCAGTTCCTCAGGATTTTTCAAAAATCTGCCACTATGTGGAGCATACACGTTAATGACTGTCATGTAGCTTTTGGAAGGGCACATGTCATTCATCCTAATTTGCAGAACACTAATCCTGTCGTTGACTTTCCAAAATTGATGTATCCGTGGTACAAGATGTTCACTGCGAAACCTTGTCCGTAATGTTTAGACTCACTAGGGAAGAGAATAAGTTTATAGGTTCCATAGTGTTCACAGCATCCATCAGAGACCTTCGTTTCTTGCAGACATCCGATAGAGACGCGGTACTTGTCTAAATCATCGCACAGTGTTTTCCTCATCCATGTCTTCGAGATCCCCCTGACATTAAACGAGAGTAGGTTGAGGCCATCCCATTGAATCTTGTATTTTTCAGACTGCATTTAAAGAGCCACGTCACTAACTCAACCGCGAGTCCCTTCTTAATTGCCATATAATAATCTTCACGAGTCTTCTCACATAAGCATAATTTTTCCACAATAAAACGATCCAGATAAGCTCTCTTCTTTCTAACTCCATCTATTCCGAAATATCTTTTCATTCTGAAACGTGCAACCAGCAGTTTATGATCACTATAAGTGATGGTGCCTCCATAGCTGCGGGAGTCTGTTAGTAAAGCACAAAGAGATCTTTTACATATAACATATTCAATCTGGTTGTATATCCGGACATAGTCACCATTTCCATCCTTTCTGAGTCCAGTCCACGTAGTCTTATGCCTCGCATTGTGGTCGAATGCAGAATTACAAATGAAGTAATCAAACATGTTACAAAATTGCACGAGCGATTCTCATGACATATTCCTCCTTTCCTTGGCATATCTACCCATACAGGATTCTCTCCATGGACAGTGTCCCACTTTAGCATTCCAATCTTCACATAAAAAGGTTGAAGCTCAGAGATGGCATCCGTTAGTGACATGTAAAACAGATCAAGTTCATCGGGATTTGTAGAAACCCTCAACATTGTGGGCGCGTAGACATTAATTATGGATATAAAGAAATTATCAGTCCTCCCACTCTTAATCTGAAGTACTGCTATTCTGTCATTCACTCCACACTCTGTGGATTCTCATATCAAGACATTTATGTATAGCAAAGCCAAGTCCGTAGTGGTTGCATTAGGAGTCTAGTAGTACAAGTCTAAACTCTCCGTAATTCTTCCCAACTGCATCCTTCCTTTAGTCTCCTGTATACTGCATACAGTGACTTTGTATGATGTTAAGTCACCTATTAAATCCTCCCTTTTATGTTTTTCTTTCAATCCTCGGACGTTGAATGACGCCAGTGTGCAGAGATCATTCGACATGTGTGAAATAGACATAATAATTCAAGAACCACTTCACCAATTCAACCAAAAAGAAAACTTAAATCTGCAGAAGACCTAGAAGATCTACGGACAGATGCGCAAAGAAGAGGGCAATGGCGACGCCTAGTGAAACAAATCTGAAACGTGTAGAACAAACGAAACCTTAGTTAATATAACGTTCTTTGGTTCTGTGAAAGGAAGTGGGTTGATGAAAATGCAGCAATGACCTCGGGGCGTTGAAAATAAAACTGTGTGAGGAGATTGAGAAATCCATAAGTACAAGCACCATCAATCGCTGTTTAAATGAATTTCATTCCACAATGAAAACTCTCAAAATTATTCCTGATAGAAGAAACTGTAAAAAAACATTGAGACACGATTGGAAAATGGACGAATTTCCAATAAATTTTATTTGATGTTGGAGATAGCGAAATAGGTTAGGTTACAATGACTTTCAGCGCGTCCGCTTTGGGAGATCGGAAAAAGGTAGTTTTGCGCGTATTAGTTTGCCACAGGTACGTAGTAGGAATATCTCATTAATGGCCGCAATGACTGCACATGATATGGTCTATCATTCTATTGTTGATGGTGCTGTTAATGAGGAAATCTTTAAAATTTCTTGATTCAACTTAAGTTAATTTTCTGGCGTTATTGATGGACTATTGTCGTTATTGATTGACCACATGTCGATATTGGTTGACGAAATGTCGTTGTTTATTGTCTATTGTCGTTTTTGGTTGACGAAAACGCAATTTTTCTTGGCTCTCCTCTATCTGCACGTATTTATTCTTCCTCAGGAATTTTCACCTAACTCCTTTTTCTTATACGGAAAGCACCATGTTTCACGGACATAAACTTCTTAAGAGACATCGACAAAAAACGGAGGACTGCCGTTGAAGAAACACTCAACATTTCTTTTGATAGAACTGACTGGATCCAATAAAAACTACAGCTTGGCTACGGAGGATTTGGAATACGCTCACCACTAGAACTCACCCTCCCTGCCTTTCTATCTTCGATATTCGCTTCTAGTGATCTCACACGTCAGATCCTACGCTACATTAACGGATTGGACGTTGAACAATGGTGTGCATGGTTCGGGAAGTCTGGACGCGACTGAGTATGGATTCCCTAATAACGCTAATAATCAACGAGAATGGGACAAACTATTATGCTTAAGATCATAGAAGAGATAAAACCTGTGCTTGATCAGCATCGTCCGACTTGTCTGGATTCTGCATCGACGAACGAGAGTGGAGCTTGGCTCAAATCATTACCATGCACCTCACTTGGAAACCAATTCTGTAAGTATTGGTAACGCCCAGAAGACACCTAATGTTCCTCCAAAGAGAACCATTAAACATTTACTTCCGATGAAAACTGTCTCCACGGAGGCACGCGCTTTCAGCCTCATCTACCCGTATGGAACCCATAGCACACCGCAAGAAACGGACCACGATTCTAAAACTAAATGTCAATGGAGTAAGGGGCAAATATTGTTACTACGCTCTCTCCTGGCGGAGCTGAAGATCTACGTGGCTTTGATTCAAGAGACGAAACTGCCTATAAACAGTCCTACCCAGGTGTTCCCTGGATACAAGTCAATACGGACAAGAAATTTATGATTTGACTTTTTTCCAAATTAAAATTTGACCTTTTTTCTTTTGACTTTTTTTCCTACTCCCCCAAAGAAGCCCAAGTTTTGGATCACCAACTTCCTAAGTGGGTGGATGGGACGTGTATGCCTCGGAGTAATAGATCCATCTTACATCTCCTCCCCACCGGAGTCTCTCAGGGATCTCTTTTTTGAATCTGATAATGGTGTTCTACTCTATTATGCTAAAAATATTGTTTTGGCTTTGCGAGATATACAGAAAACCACAGAAAGAATACAAATTAACCTGAACGAGTTTAACATCCGAATAATGGAAAACCTGCTCATGTCGAATGCAGAGAAGTCGTATACGTCTCTTTTTTACCTCTGACAAAAGATTGGGAAGTAAGAAAGTCCCTTTCAACAGCTGTCAAAAGATCTTGGATGTGACAGTTGATATGAATCTCTCTTTGACACCGCACGTAAAAACATTATTTTAAAATGAGAGAAGAAACTGAACGTATTAAAAGGTTTATCGAAAATATGGAAGAGTGGTATTCACCTGGTCCTGATGAAAGTGTACTGACAGTACATCGAGCCATGTTTCTCATATGCATGTGCTTCATGGGGACAGTTCATATCTTGGATAGAGGAATTCAAAGAGGGTTTCAGAGTAACAGTGCGTTGGATTTGTGGAAATCATTAACCGGCGCCTCTGGAGGCTCTCATAAGACTAAACTTCGTCTACAAATAAATGATTCTTGCCCTTTTAATATCTACCTAACAATTATTATTATTACTTTCACGAATGCTATTGCATGTGCAGCAAAAATATAAGAGAAAGAGTTAGCTTGCTCCAAGCTCTTCTGTTCTTAGCCAGATTCCCCAGTGTGTCCATGTCGTCACCAAATGCCAATGTTTTCTTCACGGCTTTCAGATCGTTTTGTAAAACCTAACAATTATAAACGTTATCGCACAGTGGATGGATTGATAAGAATCTTGAGGAAATTAATATTTTCTACACTGCAGTGTACTATGAACATTCTTCATTGATATTTATTGCTGGGGATCTGAATGCCAAAGTGGGAGTCACATGACAAGTTCTGATGGTTTAGTTATCAAAAACTACAACCAAATTAACTTTATAAGAAAGCAGTATAAACACACAAAACTAACTAAAGAACGTTCATACGGTGATCGATGATTAAAGTTAGATAGTTAGTAGCCCTGTCCTCGATACCTTGTAGAAGGCCGGCCCTCTTCAACTATTGTTGGACGATATTCATCGGAATTCCGGAAAGCAGAAAGCTTATCATAGTATCTTCCACAAGTTTTTGATATTCACCGGAATTCCGGAAAGCAGAAAGCTTATCATAGTATCATTGGTAGTTGGTCTGGTGATGGAAGCTAAGAGCCTGACTCGTCTCTAAAAAGAAAGTACCCCTAGGGCCCTCCTTGTTTCTCTGTCGAGGGTAGACTCAGAGTAATCCTCCAATAAATCGTTCGAGACCATTCTTCGGATGATCTTGGTCATTTTTTGTCTCTAACTTGGATTTAACGCTAGATGCTTAGGGATTTTAGCCAATTCACGAACAGGTTCGTTATGGTCAGAATTATCTTTTTGTTGTTATTCGTGTGACCAGGAAGTGGCAATGGTTGTCTGGTTCGCAATTTCGTATAAGAATAGGAAGTTTTCATGCAAAGGTGATTCTTCACTGGGAGAATGGTTGATTCCAGGGAAGGTGCTCTAACAGTGTGAATGTGTTACATCAATTAACTGTTCGAATAGCTCTATTTTGGACTCTGAAGTTTTTGGACGTTGCAGGGGGATAATGCCCAGGAGGGGCTATCGTGATTGAATGTTGTCCTTATATTTTGTAGATTATTCTAAAGGGTTTCCTTGATCTAATATAAATCCAGCCATCCAGTGAAGGGCGTTTCTTGTTTGCATTTGTAACTACCAATTCCACGTGGTAGGGAAAAGCCATTGGTCGTAAATTTCTCCAGGATTTTCGATGTTGTGATACAGGGAGGACTTGCCATTAGATTTTCAGTTCCGGTTTTATGTTTAGCTGACGTCGGTCAGAAATGAATTCCATGACGTCTAACTTGGAAAGGGAGTGGGAGAGGTGGTTTATTAATGACCAAGACACTAGAGAATACAAATGTGTTTGAGATGAGACTGAGATAATGTTTTTATCTCCAGCCGAAAGTATGATATTATCATCTCTTCCGCGGGGAGAAGCAGTGTTTTCATTACTTTATTTTCCGATTAGGCAGAACTCACACTTTAAGAAGTAAGTTATCCTAATTAATCAATGACATAAAAGGTGTTCTTAGCTTTTTGCTAGCTTGTGAGATATTGAGACAACAGTATGAATCATTGATGATGGAGTCAAGTCAGTTAAAACTCCTTTACATAGCCCTAAAAAGGTTTCGCTTGAGCCATACTTTACAACTATCCTCCTCGCCATCCTCTCCAACTTGTTTCTGGCCTTCATTCGAATATCATCCAGGTTGTCTCTTGTCACCAATTTACGACCGATTGTTTCGTTATCATCTTTTAAGCAAACTGGAAGTGTATTTCTTGGTCTGCCTCGAAATCCGTGACTTCCAGCGCAGTTGAAATATTCTTCCATTATTCTGTTACACGGTGTAGTCGGTTCCAGTCTAAGAATATAGTTGCCATCTCGATAGAATAACTTCCATGCTAATTGGTGTAGATTTACATAAAGCATATAGTTTCTCGTTTGAGATTTTTCTCGGCCAGAAGATTCCAGTTAGAATGCGCAGTTGGCTTCTGTGGAAAGTATCTACCTTCTCTATATCGTTTTTTAAGGTTCCCCATGTTCCGGAATTGTATGTCAGTATTTGCTTGATAAACGCGTCTGACACGAGTTTTAGTGATACATTCCTCTACATTTTTTGAAGTATACACGGTAGCCAGCATTTTCCTTCGACAAATATCCTGGCGTTACCTAGTAGTGAGTTGAGTTTTTGTATGTCTCCAGAGTTCGTCATTTCTTTATTCGGCCAGTTCGATTCGTGTGTAGTCCGTTTTTGTAATATTTATGCGCAGATCCCATTTATTTAAAATAGTTTCTGCTTGGACTAAAATTTGGTCAGTAGGCTTTTCTGGTCAGTACACACAAAGTCTACATCATCCACGTACAAAAATTCAATTATATCTTTGTATTTAGACCCCATTTCCTTTCTCACCTCCCTGAGGGCAGCTTCTAGGTATATGATGAATAAAATTGGGGATAAGGAATCACCTTGTGAAGTTCCCATGTTGGTACTTAAACTCTTTGAATGCTTAGTTGCTATTCTCAAGGATAGATCAGTTTCAGAAAGTAATAGACTTATTAGTCTCAGGCAGTCCTCGTCAAGCAGTTCCTGTAGAATACCCGTGAGTTTTTCTCTCTTGATGCTGTCAAAAGTCTTCGTTAGATTAATTCCTAGGAAGTAGATGACTTTCCTGTAGTTTTGACATTTTGATGCCATCGATGACACTACACGATATCTGAGGTAGACCTTCTACTTCTAAATCCATTTTGATTTTGGGAAAGGTATTTTTCCACTGGCTCTCGTATACGGTTAAGCACTATGATCGATAAAGTCTTCCTGATAGTTAACAGTAAAATAATCAATCGAGCGTCTTTTTTCCCAGGTTTGTGTATCGGAATTAAGTCAAACGGTTTCTTTTATCTATTATAGAGTTTGAGGAGAGATTAAAATAAAAGTAATCGATATAAGATACTGTAATAGAATTCCGTAGAAATTTATTATTTAGAATTATGCATAAAGGATCCATGACTAACACAAAAGCTGCGGAGACAACGAATCTCCTTGCAATATACCGCAATTTAATTTACCATCCCAATCCTTTCCCTGTTGAAATTTATAATAGCTTTATTTATCAGTCTCTTCACAAACTTTCCAGTCTACATTGGGAGGCCAGAACAGTCCAAAACATGTCAGAGAAAGTCATGGTCCACAGAGTCGTACGCCTTACATCAATCAACGAAACGAATAGCTTGCATAATGACTGTTTATTAATGCCTCTTGATACATCCTCTTTGACTCCAATTGATTAGCAGAAATAATGTCGAACACTTCCAAATAATCGATAAGTTTTGACTCGACACATTTTGTAACCAATTTATACAATATGGGCATACCATCATTAGGCGATCCACAGGCAAACTTTTTGGGCAATAAATAAGTAACTCCCGTGTAGAACCACATCTCAGGTGTATTTTTTTCATTAACGATCTTAGGATTTTTTCACTTAGATGATTGTGAAAGGACTTCTTAAAGAAGAAACAATATACACCGTCACAGGACTTCCAATTTGGTGAATAATTGATAATATTTTTAATAAGTTCGGGGATATATCCACTTGGGAGTCTTCTAGTCCAATGATATTAAATGATTTTCATCCTTCTCCCACACCGTCTCCCAAAAAGATAAATATTCTCACTCCTGAGTCCACAAACAATGCATTTGTCCTCATTGGTAAAGTTCCGATAGAACCTCCGATGATTTATTTCAAACGAAAAATTATCACTCCTGAATACCTTCAATTTTTCATAAGGGCGTTTCAACACTTTAACTAAATCAGCCAATGCGTATAGGGCACGAATTACACTAGGAAATCAGAAATAGCCACGCTTGTATTCGCATCAAAAAAAAACACGGATGCTTGTGTCGATTAGTTTGATTTGGAGGCTCCATTCAGTATTGATGGAAATGTTTTTCTATACCATCCTATATCCCTCTACTGTTTTTATGAAGGGAATTCCCTCTGAGTCTCATGCGAAAATGTGAATATTGATATACTCTTAATCTGATGAAAAACTCAGTTCAGGACTAGAATTGATACCTCTAACAAACTTTGTGTCGAGAAACGACTCGACGTCCGGAACTGTTGGGCATCTTGTTTGATAGGCAGAGGTTTCTGATCTAGACGAACGAGGTGGAAATGACAATTAGTGAATAGAAAAAAAGGCTAGAACTTTTGAAAAGTCGACCGGACGTAAATTCAAGAATTTCCATTGTTGCAGAAACATGATAGGTCGCCTGTATCTTTAGAAGAGATTCTAACCTATAATGTTCCTAACCTAAGGATGTTTGACTCGACATATCAAAAGCTTTCAGAATATGTAGTATCTTGGAATTATTACTTCTCATGCGAGATGTGGTGTTGAAAAAGAACTTTATTTTTAAATACCAAGTTTGATCTCGGGAAAAAATGGTAGATTGTTATTTTTAAACAATGGTTGAGATGAGTTGTCTTCAAGGTCAGTGGTCAGTCCTCTATTATTAAACATTTTAATGAGTGAATGGCCTTCTTCAGAAAACACCATGTACATAAATCACTGACGACGTCATAATTTAAGACTCCTATCTAAACATGTAGAAGACATACATGGACAGATTGAAGAGTGGTACAGTGGAAACTTTATTTACACATGACAAGTCTGTTTTGCTAAAGGTAACTGGAAGCTGTCTAACCAAATGAATTCTATAAAAAATATACATTGAAAGAAGAATATTTCATTATGTAATTTTATAATTAAAAAAATCACGAGCGCTCTGTTCTGTGTAAGAAATTAATTCTAGACTCGGAGACCATTGTTTATGTTTTCAATTTCTCATTTTTCCTGGAATGTTATAGAATTTTGAGGGATGGTACTTTGGAAAATGTGGATTTTGCTTTAAAGTTCGTTTACGGTACAAATCCTTATAAGTCGATTCCTCTGATTAAATGGAAAAATGTAAAAGATTAGTGGTACTATCGAGAATCCTATTCGATATATCAAAAACCGCAAAAAATCTGTGACTTATCTTCAAAGATATCGCTGTTGGTTGGACAATGTCTTTGAGAAACTTTTTGGGTACAAGTCGGTTGCCATACAGTTTCGTATTACTTTTGCTTAATATAATTGTTTACTTAATAAAATTATTCGTGTTCGTGATATTTTCATTTCCAAGGTTAATAAATAGATACCATATTTGACCTGATTTTATAACAAATTTGTCATTATATTTGTCTACTTATAGGTAATTCTCACTATTATTTCAGAATACAAAAACGTACCAGTTGTTATCTTGACTTGAGTGACAAAATAATATAAATATCCCAATTCGAAAGGCCATCGATTTGATCCAGTATTATGTTCTGTTCATTGATCCATGACATTATGTTATTATATTTATATGGGATTAGAGTCCTAGCGATACGGTTATTTTACTTTGATTATTTCCAATGATAAAATGTTTTATAGATTGGGGAATTTATTATTTTAATATAATTTATAAGTGAAAATAATCATTTAGAGATTTGTCTTCAATACATACTACCTATTTCCACATAACCACGTCATAAAAGTCCTTATTGTTTATAAACATTACAACGAATAGTCATATCTGTCTTTTTGCTGTTAACTTGTTAATATATTTATAATAAAATGAAATTAAAGGATTTAGACAACTCCTATTTGTGACACTTGTCAACATCATAATGTCAATTCTAGTTATTGTGTTATAAATTAATCAAAACCACAATTAAGTAACAATAATTTTTAAAGATTAGAGACTAAAGTTAGTAATATCTGGATGGATGATCCGAATCCCCAAAAACAGATATTGTTGAATCACTATCGTAGTCATCCTCATTCAATTCAGTCTGTAATAATTGATAACTATAATAATTAATACAAATAAACTTAATGTTAAGATTACCATCCATATTTTGAGAATCATAATTGGAGTCCCCAGATATATTTATACCGTCTATAAATTCATTATTTGTTATCTTGCCTTGTTTATTATTATTTCTTTTCATATTGACCATTTTGTCTAACAAATTCAAGTATTTCTGTTATTTATGAATTTTATTTTATTATATTAAATAAATTTAAAATAAATTAAAAGAGAATTTATTTTAAATTATAAATAATTAGGACGACAGAATGGTGAAGGCATTACCTCTGATAATCGTCATTTCGAGTTTCTGCCTCAACCAGAGCCTCTCCCGTGGCTCAAACCTTTTTTAGGCAAGTTTGCTTCTAATGCTGGAGAAAAAAAATAAAGTAAATCTTTAATTTAAGTTATAATTTCGAATAAACAATATTCTTTTTGGACAACTGAGATCATTTCATAATGGTTTACTTCCCTTGTATTTAACTTTCAAATAATTCATTATTCTAATGGAATTCATCAGTGAACATTTCACTGCGGACCGGATCGTCTATATAGGACATACACCAGAGAAAAAGAAATCAAAAAAGTGAAGAGCTTTCTTTGACTCTCCCTCATCGATTAGCTATGATAACTGTTCTTTGGTTAAAATAAAGTGTGTGTTCTGCATTAGAGGAGCGATAGCTGATAAGGCTCATCGGAAAGTGCGAAAAGTACACATTTCAGGGCGATAAAAAACTGCCAATACCATGCAAGCATCCCTACTTTAGGGGTTCCCACAATGACGGATATGGACATGATGCTTGCGTCTCAGTCCGAATGTGAGAACTGAATATACCTCTTACTGGCATATGCTGGGTTATTAAGTTAATATTTAATACAGTAAAACCTCTCAAATCCGCCAAATTTGGAACCTGGGAAATTACGGCGGATTCGAGAGGTTTTACTGTACGAGATGTTTTACTATACTAATATTAATAATAAAATGCATTTTTTTAATTTTAAAGACTAATTAAAAATGAAAACATGAATTTCATTTAAAATAATCATTTATTTTCGTTTTAATATTCGCTTTGATGTTTCTACTAAAATCATCAAGGAGATTGAAGACATTTAAGTTAACTTCATCCTTCTGTTTGAAATACTTCCTCAATGTATAAACAGCATTCACTGCATCATAGTCTAAAACGACTTGTTTATTCTTTTGTTCTCCACCATTAATGCATTCATTCAATCGAAGACAACTTAGATCCCTACTATGACTGAACTGGCCAGCAAGAATAAAAAAGGATGTTTCACGGGTCCACTGAGTCTCGAAATTGCTGATATGTGCTGGAGGCTATTTGGACATATCTTGCGTATGGACTTGGGCGCTCCAGCAAATATAGCAATGGAATACTACTCTATGAGACAAGGACCGTGCCTTTGTGGAGGCCGGCGTATTACACTACCCGAAACACTTGACGGAGATCTAAATCTTGTGACAAACGTCTAAGAAATGGGGACGACCTGGACGAGTTAACTCTCTTACGATCGAGGAGGTTGGAAGAAGATGGTTCGGAGAATTGTTTTGAATACTGCACGAGTGAAATTATAACTATTATGATTTTACGAATATTGCTTCATCATTTTCATCCAAATTTTCCGGATCTCTTCATTCTCTGTATACTCATAAAGAAGAAACTCATCTTCTGGAATTGGATCATTTATTTGCAGCCTTGACACAAATTCTTGATAAATTTCAAGGGAAAACTCGTCATTAATTTCTTCAATAAAATCTTTGGTTAGCATGTCGATAACAGTTTAATATTGTCGTACTATTTGGCTTTGCCCATGCTTAATATGTACAAATTATAGCATCCTTGAGGCTTATTTCTTTACATGCCTCGGATGATGATTTTCCGAGTTCAATTTTTTCAATAATTTAAGAAACTTGAATTTATAGTATATCGTCTTGAAAGTCTTGGTCCATCGCATATAAAAACTAAATTTTATAATTTGGAGTTTTTAGAATTTTTAATCTTGTATAATTACGTTTCATTAAGACCAACAACACAAAAAATGATAATGTCTCGTGTAGAAGTATTCTTAGAATTAAAAAAATAAAAATAATTAAGAAAATAAACAAAAATTATTTAAAAAAACGGCGGATTCGAGAATTTCATTAAGGTGCGTGCCCATAAACCGAAGAAGGAACCTTACCACGAACTATTCACAGATGACCAAGTCTTGGATGTGATCACCAGATTAAAGAGCTCACGGGCGTGCGGGCCTGACAAAGTATCTTCTATTCACCTAAAACACCTAAGCCACTACGCAATTGGCTACCTCACGCATATATACAACCTGTCCATTAACTATAATATTATTCCCAAGATTTGGAAGAATTCTATCATCAGACCGATATTGAAGGCTGGGAAACCAGAGACAGAACCTGCATCCTACAGGCCTATTTCCGTTACCAGCACACTGTCAAAAATTATGGAGAAACTTGTATTATCAGTCATTATTCCGTATCTTCCGCGTCCTATATTTCAACATGGTTTCCTCCGCGGTAGGTCCACCGCTACATACTTGGCAACTTTATCGCAGTTCATTGCCGACGGTTTTAACACCCATCCTCCGCCTCACAAACGCACAATCTTGGTTTCTATTGACATCAACAAAGCCTTTGACACTGTTTCGAGGAAAATCTTGGTTGGAAAAATTTTTTCTACTAATATTCGTCCGAATGTGAAATTATGGCTGGCCAACTTTTTGTCTGGAAGACGTGGAAGAGTAGTCAGTGGTGATCTCAGATCTAGATCACGATTACTACCGAACGGGGTACCCCAGGGGTCTCCACTTTCACCAATTCTATTCAACCTTTTCCTACACGACCTACCTAATGATGGAGACGAAGATTCCCTGTTATTATCCTACGCAGACGACGTAGTCATTGCAATACGGAACCGCTCGACGCAAGTCGCATCCCTTAAAATTCAGACAAAATTGAACATTCTCCACGATTGGATTGTTGGCAATCGACTTACGATTTCTGCAACCAAGTCCATCTGTTCCACTTTCACTTCGGACCGTCGTTCTAAGGATGAACCGAATATCTTTATTGGTCCCACTCGGATTCCAGTGACAAGTCCCCCACTGTCCTTGGAATCAAGTAAGACAGTCTACTCAATTTCAACTCCCACGCAAAAGACATGATCACCAGGGGCCTCCAGAAAATTAACGTTTTACGCGCCTTTGTCCGGAGGACCACGAGGAACATGGACTTTTCCGTTTCTATCCTCTACCAACAAACAATCGCGCCTGCCGTTGAGTATGCCTCCGTTGCATGGAGATTCGCTCTATCGGAGTCTATGGTCCAAAGAGTCAACTCGATACACCAGAAAACAATCAGTATGCTTTGCCCACGTAATGGATCAACAGTCGACCCACTACTCATAAAAGCTAAGATCCGTAGTCGTGGCTCCGGATTTCTTCGCGTCTGTGAGGAAGATGGATCCTTTCCATGGCAAGAGAAAACCGATTGGATAAGAAATTCCCTTTCCCGATCGGATTCCTCTGCAAGACCGAGAGAAGGCTCTTCTGGAAAGTAATGGGGACGATGGAAGATCACAGACGTCGAATGGCACAATTGATTGCGAGGCCTAACTGTTTGACTCTTTTGTCTTTCTCGGTGTTCCCGGGGTTATTAAAATAAGCAGAAATGATATATGTCAAAATATGAAATAATTAATAAAATGTAAAAACAATAAAAGATATGTCTTAATTTGGTTTATTTAATAACTATTTGATGAATAAAAATTATTATTTGCTTTAATGAATAATAGTTGTGTTAAGATGATAGTTTAGGTTATTAAATATTATTAAGATGTGCAATGCAATTTTTAACTATTCTTAGTTCTCAGGCTTAGATTTTTTGGAAACTTAATGGAAATAAAAATATTTAATTTTTAATAAAAACTTATACACGGCACTCGCGATGACCATGAACGATACTCGTGCTTCCACCCTCGTTTTTCTGACCTGTGACTGGAACGAAAACGTTGGAACACGTAGTACGGACGAAAACTTCATCCGAACCCATAGTAGAGGGAAGAGCAATTCTAATGGTACTGCACTCGCAGGATTCTGCTATGTATTTGACCTCTTTTAACACAGATTCAAATCCCTTCACTCGACGGATGCTCACTGATAGGCCACAAAGTGGTTCACTGGACTTGAAGGAGAGCAGGCACTTGAAATTGGCAATGGAGTTCGATGTCCCGAATCTCAAGTTAAAAGCTTTTGTAATCAGAGACCACCCACCACGGGGGATCTTATTGAATCTGGATTTTGCAGACTCAGCGACTCTATAGCCCATTGTTTCCAGTCCAGAGTGTGAACTTTGTCAACTAGACATTGCAGAGAGAAGATGTTCTTTAAGCTCAGTTAAGACAACCTCTTGCGTTTTGGGCAAGTCATCGACCACATTCTCTACGGTCCTTTTGTTTTTTCTTTAGTAATTTTCGTGGACATATTTTTTCTTTTCTAACAAGAAACCACCATGACCACAACAACAAGATATTTAAATTAAAAAAATAATTATGTCTATTTTATGACAATTACATCTTTGAAATATGACTATTTCCGCCTTTGTAATTATGTTAGAAGCCACAATTGAGATGCAATAAGGATGGAATCAAAAGATCAAGAAAGTTAAGTAAAATTTCGCTGAGTCTACAATACCGAAATCCTCGATTTGTCTCACAAATATTCTAATAATTGTAATTTACTAATAAAAGTAACGAGGACTAACATCCAATAAGTTGATTCATATTGTCTTGTATATGATGATCACAATGAAGGATTGCCTAGTGTACATAAACTTTAAAGTAAGGGAAACTTTGCTTTGATCAATGTTAGGTGGCAGACATTCCAGAACCTTATTGATACCAAGGTCATCAGTAAAAATCCAATAGTTGTCATTTTGAGACATAACTATATTTTTTATGATCTAAAAATGCAAATTTTGTTTTCGAGGGTTGGTGTAATTTTTTTGATATTTCTGAGCTAACATTCTGTGGGTCGTTAATACATTTATCAATGAATACGAGAATAAAGAAACGATTCCTGATTAGGAGAATCTTTGACTCTCAATAAATGTGCTCGATTGAAGAAGTTTTTAGACTGCCGGTAATTTTTATTGGGTGGAGTTTTGATTTCTTCATATTTAGTTATCCTCACCATACTAACATGTAGGAGGTCAGCTATCCTCAGGCCTCCAGTAGCTAGTGCTGGAAGCTTCCAAAAGTCTCTGATGTTGACCGGAGATCCCAGCAAGAAGAAAACTTCTTTTAAAGTCAATGATAATTGATCCGGTGGAGGAATTTAATAGGATGATTCGTCTCTTAGGAGGAAGTCGTGCTGAGAATGTAACAAATTTAGGTGAGGGTATATGCAGGTGAATCTCTTTATTATGTGAGAGAAAGTTGATTAAAAAGGTAGAAATATAAAGCGTGTTGATTCGGTTGTGTTAGTGAAGGGGATACTGTCACGAATACATGTGAAAGAGATATTCGTTCCATTAAGGCGGTTCATGCGAATGGATGAGTATATCGTCTCTTTTTCGAGAGATTCCGTTAGAACAACCTAAGGATCCCGATGAGGAGAAGATCTGATGGGGAAGAAATTGTGGATCTTTTAGTAGTTTGTAGAACATAACGTCCAATTTTGCCGCGAGGTGATCCAAATACCGGTCGGATTTGAGTAATTGTCTTAATAGTTTTTAACATAAATAATCGTTAATCAAATAATTAATTTAATTAATATTTAAAATATTAGCATGGTTGGGTGGTAATTATTGATATTAATATTAGTTATCTTAGAATTGGTCCAGCTGTCAAAACACTAATAAACACTCACAAACTGAATATTAAAGGTGTTATTCGAACTGGACCTAAGGGTATTATTACAAAATAGTAAATATAATAATGATATTATAGTGATGTTCTCACTTATTTAACATATAATAAATCAGTGCCCAAAACAACTATGGGAATATATAGTCCACCCCAATCTTACATGAGTGTACAATACCACGTGGATGAGGCTTTAAATTATTGTAAATCATTGGATGGGATTACTGTTAATGATATTATTGTAAAATGTTGTGGACTATCACTTAAGGTGTGTAATAATTCATTAGTTAAGAAATTAGAATATATACCAGAAATAATGAATATTATGGTTAATATGGGGGATGGACAATCAACAGTTATTTCTAATCCACATTCAAGTTCATTATCTTGTATAAATTATTATTTGTCTAATATTTCTAATGAGTCAAAGGATGTTTGTTTTTCGTAATATTTATTATAATTTAGATTACATTATAATCGTAGAGGGACTGAAATACTTAATCATAACCAGATTGGGGCATTACTTATTTCTGATATTGTGAATATTCCATATTCAGAAACTAATACAAGATATAACCAGATGGCCACATTATCCTATAATGCTGATATTATCACATTGAAATATGCTCAAATATTTATGAGTGAATTTAAATCAATAATTGAAAATCCTCACAATTTATTACTAACCTATCAAAATACTTTTTAGTTAATTGCTTCACTCACTAACCAGTAGTTTTTGCCCACTCCAATAAGTCACTCCAAGAACACGGGGGTGAAGTTGACGTAGGGAACACTTTTATCCAGTCTCAAATGGTGATATGGTAGCTTTTGATATCTTAATGTAGGATTGAGGGCAGGAGAATATGAATTGATAAGTATCTTTCACATTAGTAGAATTGGTCGGGAGTGAGATGGGAACAAAATCTTCAATAAACATCGCATGGGCGCAGATTGCCAGTGGCGACTATCCGAATGGCTACTTCGTTCAAAAATATTTTTAACGTAAGATAATGAACTCAAATCCTGGACTTTGAATCAAAATGTTATTAATTAATCAGAACACGATAGACCCAAAACATTTCATTAATATTTCCCTGTTATAGGAATCCAAATTCTCTATCCTCTCACCAATCCCGAAATTCAAAAACTACTTATTGCTCTGAATAGGAAAATTCCACTCATGGTGGTGGTCGGATAGTCATCATCCCATTTCCGACACTACAAAATAAACAGATGATCAATTTTGTACAAAAACATGTTTGATGTAGTGAAGGATAAAAATTGGAGACGGTCGGGATGAATTAAAGAATGGGTTAGGGTCAACAAAAAGTTAGAATTTCCAATTTTGACTGATGGAATAGTATCTTCTACCAAAAGTGCTCATTCTAGCATTATCCATTTTCGAAATTTTAATTATAGTTTTCCGTGTACAGAATCAAAGGCATGTCTATCCCAAGAACTAAACATTTTTTGTATTTTTAGAATAAGGTTACCGATCATCTGTGCATCCAGACGACATCAGTGACCTTTTTTCTCTAAATCCATTTTGTCCAGGTGATAAAAACTTTGATTCGATGTAATACCAAAGTGTTTTCTGTAAAATCTACAATAAAATAATAGGTCATAAATTACTTGTGGGATTTCTATGTTTAACAGGTTTTGGTAGAGGAATTAGTCAACCTTTCACAACTCAAGATTGTCTTCAAAACTATGTTAAATATGAGAATAAGTATTTCAGCCCGTAACTCTAAAATTGATCAACTAGGCAGGGATATTGTCCAACCACACTCCTACACTTTAGTTATTCTATCGGTTTAAGAGTTTCCAAGACACTTATAGGAAGATCAAGGGAAGTTTTGATATTTCTAATATTTTATCTTCAAATCTATAAAAATAAAATTATTTCATTTTGTAAAAAGAAGAGAGTAAATGATCATATAGCGGATGCCCTGACTGCGTGGCTATTCCCTCTTAGGATGGCGAGCGAGATTCGCTCAAATAACCAGCAGTGCTCACGAGGGTCTCTTGATCGTGTAGCAATCCGAATCCCTAGATGACTCAAGAATTCCAGCGTCGCAAACGCAAGAGAACCAGACGTCTCAACAGCGAGTGGAACAAACAAAAAAAATTTTGGGTAAGACCGCGTTCTTTTCCAGTTCCATCTTCTCGGTTTTCTCAGCGGCAGAACAGGATCCAGAGGCACTCTGGAGTTGGATGCAATGGGCATACGTGTAGGTAATTTTTTTAATCTGAATCGTTATATTTGTGAGTCGCGTGGCCCCATGTGATGCTCGTGGCTAATTGGTTGAAGTTTCTGTTTGTTCGTCTGTTAGACTATTAGAGTGTCGTCATATTATCCACCTGTCTAGGTGGGGCCCAGTGCCAGGCCGGCACGAAAAAGGATCATTTGCTCTCCCCCACTCCACTGGAGGGGCTTCCACAACTGCAAGTATGAACGTCTTTTACCCTTTATGTTGATTCCTGATGGACTCTGTAGAAGTGGAACCTGGATACACTTAATTAGTTGTTTACTTT
The DNA here is from genome assembly GCA_011109175.1 of Dicyema japonicum. Lineage (NCBI taxonomy): Eukaryota > Metazoa > Dicyemida > Rhombozoa > Dicyemidae > Dicyema > Dicyema japonicum. The sequence continues at coordinate 65,374 of RDEW01000055.1, read as the reverse complement.
AACTTCTTTCTCAGTGTATCAGGGGTTAATAAATTAATAAAATTAATTAAACGTGTCGGTGCAGGTGACGTCCCAGACAAGAGGTATCTCGGCTTCAAAAGGGAAGATTGTCATCCCATCTGGTCTTTTCCCCTCCCGCTTGCAAAGACCGACTGGTTCGAACATGGAGGGGTGTCGGCTGCGTCCAAAGCTCGCCTAACGACTTCGTTCAAGGCCATCAGGTCTCCGCTTTTGCACGGATGTGGAACACAGACTTTTAATCTCAGTCGTAACGAAATCCCAATACGGACGCAATCATCATCAAGGAAGGTTGGAATGGCGTTGACCAAGGCAACGTTCTCGGAAGCCGCTCCAGACAACAACAAGCACGGCGGTGCTGGCTAGATGACACTAGCAAATCTTCGAAAGAATTCCAACATATAACATCGTCCAGGCACCGTTGAGAGAAAGAGGAAGGCAGGGAAAGCTAATAAGTACGGCTCCAGGCCTCACGAGCATGGTCGGGGTCCTTGTCAATAAAGAATTCAGGGAGGGAGTGTAGAATCCTCTTGACAGGGGTGTTACAGGCTATTAGCAGTGATAGAGATGCAGAAAAAGGTCTACAGCAGAGCTTTTCAAAAAATAATTCTCGCGGCACACTAATCGTAAAAAAAATAATCCACGGCACACATTGAAAAATAAAAAATTAATTTTTTAAGATGTGTAAAACTAAGTACAAAAATTGGTAATTTAATGCCCAAATTTTTATTAATAAAAAAAATGAAATCTTAATTTTTATTGTTTTTGCAAATATCATTAATATCAGGTCGAATGGTTGACAAAGCCACCCGCATTTCAGCATCAATGTTTCTCAAACTTTCACGTTTGTTATATTTCATATTATGCAGCGTAGAAAAACTTGTTTCGCATAAATAGGTCGTTGAAAACTGTAAAATTATGGTCAGTGCTTGTTTTGATAAACTGGGATATATGTTTCGAATATATCCAGAATTCTCCAATGTCTAACACTGTCATCATTAATTTTAAGGATCGATCATTAAACATTGCAATAAGTTCTTCATTTTCTTTAACAGATAAGTGTTTTGATTCTGACACAAAAAAAATTTCGTATCTAAAAAATATTTAAAAAATAATAACCCAATCGAATTTTTCAATTTCTAAGTCTGGAAAATAAGCATCCAATTTGTTTTCCAAAATTATTAAATGTTCATTAATCAGTCCCTGTATCGATTCACCATTATATCCTTAGTATAATTAAAATATAAAATAAACCATTCGTATTAGGAAACATAGTATAATCGCCATCTAAAACCCTTTTTCTCCAAAAAATAATTTTCATTTTCAAAAAATTTAATTTGTCCGTCGACGGATGCTTGGAAGTAAATGTCTCTTTAGTTTGCTAGGAACCATACCATCATTTGCCAAGACTTCCATACAAATTAGACATTGAGGTAGTTTATTTTTATCTTTATAATAGATCCAAATGACAAATAAGAATCTTTATAAGAACGATTACCATAAGCACGTTGATGTGCACGTTATTAAAAAATTAATAAATAATGGTTATTTATTAACCCCGGATACACCGAGAAAGAAGTTAAAGTAAACAACTAATTTAGTGTATCCAGTTTCCACTTCCACAGAAACAGAGTCCATCCAGAATCAACATGAAAGGTAAGACGTCCATTACACGCAGTTGTGGAAAACCCTCCACTGGAGTGGGGAAGAACAAATGATGCTTTTTCGTGCCGGCCTGGCACTGGGCGTCACCTAGACAGGTGGATCACATGACGCCACTCTATTAGGAAGAGAGAGGAGGAACAGACAAGCAAGCGGAAAACTTTAGCCAATTAACCACGCAGCACCACATGGCGCCACGCGGAAACCTCAATAAATAATGGTTAACCAATGTAAATGTCATTTAATATATAATAAAAATGATTATTTTAATTTTAGTAATTATTTTAATTTGTTTATCTTTTTATATTAATTAGGTCAAAAAATGTATATAAATTTATTCAAATTTGTATTTGGCAGGCGGCACACTAGAAATTGTCTCGCGGCACACCGTTTGACAACCTCTGGTCTACAGGGTTGAGAATTCCAAGCCCTCCGAGTCTTACTGGCAGCGTAGCTTGCTTCCATGAGTAATCCTCGAACCGGACGTTGAAGATACGCTCCGTTGTCGTACGGAAGATCTCGTTAATCTGTGCGAGTTGGTCACACTGAGTGAAATAGGGAGCAGTCCTCAGCACATATGCAAGCCTCTGTACGTTGAGACTGTGTTTCAGAAAGAATAATGACGTATGCATGTTAAGTAGACACTAACGATCCAGAGTCTCTCCGAATAACAGTCGTTTTTCACGCATAGCTCATCCCATTTCATTTATGGTGATTGGGGATCCGAGGAATATAAGGCCTACATTGGATGTGGAAATACTTCCAGGCAGTTAATTTCCAAGATGAAAAGCTTTTGAATATTTCTCTTCTGAAAGTCCGCAATTGTAGATTTCGGAATTAAGTGTAATTTAATTCCAATTCAGCTTCGAACAGTGTTAGAATTATCACTTCCAAATTCCGGTATCCGGAGGTCCTCCGAGGATCGCATCATCCAGATACCATAGGTTGACAGGCGAGCGCGGAAGCCTGGTGATTTTCTCTGTTGCAATTGTTCTCCGGGGTTTTCTATTGTTAATAAACAGGATGGCTTTGAACATTTGTTCCATCTACCCATAAATATATTTTATTCCTCTGTATATTTGAATTGTTAATTCTGAAATTCTTTGTTTTAAAGATTATAATTGTTATACTTTATTATTAACAATGCACAAAACCACTGTTAAGGACTTCAACGTTAATTAACAAATCTTGTGCATTATTGTTTGCATCTATCTTATATCCTCTCTGAGTTTTTCTGGACTGTTTCTTGGCCATTAAGATTTAGATTTTAAATGAGTATAACATGCTAAGCTCTTTAGAGTAGGCATTAACCAAGACAGGAGTCGAAATTAATGATAGAAGAAACAAAATTCGGGTTCACTCCAAACCGGAGTTGCAGGACTGCAATACGATTGAGACAGCTAGTACACGCGTCACAAGGTCATAAAGATCTCAAATCAGAATCGTGATTAAATATATAATAATCATCCTTCACACGTGTCACAGGACAACTTTATGTTAAGTACTAAATGAAGAGTTAAAGAGCGTCAGAATTAAAGACTTACGAAAAACAGGAGACCTTAGACAAAGGGTACGAGGGACTTGGTGGATATAGTGAACTCTGAATTAAAAATAATTAAAATGAGTTTAAGAATTAATTTATAATTTCCCAGTACATAATACACTGCATGCTGGCAGTAAAAATGGGATTTTATATTTAGTTAGATTAGTATGAAAATGCTCTATAATTCTATTTCCTATACCAAACATAGGACTATTACAGAAACTACATCTTTCACATCTACATTATACAATAATATACTCAAAAATTAGTTCACTCATTTCTTTGTTTGAATTTACTAATTGTGTCTTGCAAATGTCCATTAATTTCTTAAATTTATAATTAATGATTACATTTGGAATATTTATATTATTTTCCTCAGCAAATACTCTATGTGTTTTATTTCCTTTTATATTGAAAATGTCAATGGTCATTTCCATCATTGAAATTGGTAGACCAATCAGGTAATTTCCTTCCAAGTGGAGTTCTTTAAGATTTCTCTACTGTTTAATACTGTAAACCTCAAATTTTCAATATCATTTGACAAATATTCAATATTATTAAAAGATAACCATAAGCGCTCGATTTTTGAAAGAGAATAAAGTCTGATTAAAATAATACAAATACTTTTTAGATATTTTATTGATTTGACAGAAACTTAAATCAAGACTTTTAATATTCACAAGACGATCAATCATTTTAGGAATTTGAGTGATTGGGTTACATCTCATTGAAAGTAATTCCAATTTTATTAAATTTAGTACACAATTTGGTATTTCCAATAATACATATAATTATTACCTTTAAATTATTGTATGACAAATTTAAATGTATTATATTTTCAGATATATCACTTGTAGGCATTTTGCTTATAAAAAACCCCTACATGTTACATAAAAAATACCTGAAGATTAAGAGTACTTTCTGTAGGAGGAACACATAAAACTGTCAATTCAGCTGGAGATTCTTTAATAGTTCCATAAAGTTGACCTTTAAATTTAATATTATAGTAAACCGAAGGGAGATGAACTTCTCATTGGAAAATTACTTAATTCAGGTCGTTTTTTATCACCATTATCCAATTGATTTGGGACATCAATAGTTTGTTTTGTTTCTGAAAATGGAACTATAGATTTGTCAATTAAAAGTTCATTATCAATTATATTTTCTATATTATTTTCATTTATAATATTAGAAAATTCATTTGGCTTATTCGTCTTTGGCATAAATCGACAGTTTATGAAATTATCAATATAGTAAAATGGGTAATGATGACAAACATCAGATGACTTTCTAATAAATACTTTACTAGGGATATTCATATTCATAAATTCTACTCTAATTGATTCCCCAATTTGCATAGTTGAAGATAATCAGGAATAACATGTTTAATCTATTAATTTGATTAAATAAAACTTTTGGTATATTATCATAATTCATAATAATATGAGAAATTTGTTTTTTTCTTTGTGACCATGCTTTCTCTTGAATATTCTTTATTATTTGGTTGTAGTTATATTTTGAACAAATATTATTTTCAGACGATTCTAAATATTGACGAGAAATATTTCTCAAATGTAAGATTTCAAATAATCTTAGATTACTCATTATTTTTACAATTTTTTTTTACTTTTTTAGAGTGAACTTTAGGAGTTTTTTTAGTTGAAGCATTGACTACATTTTTTGTTATTTTTGGAAACATCACTGTCTTCTTTTTAATAATTTCTTTAGCTCGTTCAGTTGTATTTTTAATAATAGGAAGAGGACGGTTAGTAAAATCTTGTCATAATTCCTTTCCATGTCAATTTCTAAAACATATTCATAGAAACTAATTTAACATCAATTTTTATTTTAATAATTTTAAAATTTTTTAATAAAATTAAGTAGAATAGGTAAGGTTTTTGTCGGTCGTTTTCTTGTATCAAATAATCTGGACTTCAAAATGGTAAAGCAAACCCACAAGAACTGGAGTCAAGATCTATTTCCCGGCTTCTTCCTAATTGTGTTCCCAAAGGATCTTCTTTGTCTTCATTACTATTCAATATATACAAGGCGGATCCCTCAACACCGGAAGTCGAAAATGATATTCTTTTGAATTATGCCGACGATGTTATCATTGAGCCACGTGATTGGGACATCCAGATAACTACTTTCAGATTGCAACAAAATCTGGACTGTATTAACGAATGGTTATTGAAGAACCGCATGTCTACCAACACTGAGAAGTCTGTCAAAACTCAACATCAGACAAGAAACACCAATGAAATCTAACAATGTACGAAGTCTCTGTCTGCTGTCTACAAAATACAAAAACGTCCGTACAATGTAGATGTTTGCCAAATTCCATCTTTTTACCCTCTCATCGACCTGGCGATATTATGGTCTCAGATTTGCAGTCCATCAGGACCTTATTCACTGTGTTACAAGAATATGGCCAGCATCTGACATTATAATGGAAATGGCGGACGACCTGAACTACCTAAGAGAACTAGAGCGCAATAGAAGATCATAGTCGAAGCTGAAGAAGAGGATGATTCAGAATACGGTACAAGGGAAACTTTTATGTTTTCTCGAGAGTGCTTTTTAATAAATATATGTAGTTCTCCCTCCATGTTGTCCATGTTGACTTCTCACGTGCGAATTGGCTTGAGTACATGATTTTTATTGAAGACTTTTTATCCTCTTTCCGAATAGAAAACTTTTCCTCGCCGTTGGATTTATTAATGAAAAGATTTTGCAAGCCCGAAAAAAGTTTATTCCAATGGGGCAATTCAAGACTTTTCAGATAAATTCGACACAGAAACGAAAGTCCTTATTGCATGAAAAAATAAACTAAAGAAAACTATAGATAAAACAACATCCTTGAATACTGAAATTACAGATCTGATTAAGGAAATTACCAAAAGGATCAGAAATAAAAACAAAAAAAATTGGAGGCTGCTTTGATGTCTGTAAACAGACAGACAAAGACATCATCCTAATGGAGAACACAACGAAAACTCAAACAGATTCCCATACAACATACTGAATAACTTAATATCCAACAAAGGGAACTAAAATCAAAAATCAAAAAGATGAGCAGAAAACACTCACGGGAAATTATTACATTCCTATTAAAAGATGTGGAATGCCTAAAGGACATTTCAAGGATGTATGCGGTTTTGCGACTGCTGCGGACAAAGAAAGGACAAAACACCCTTCACATCAATGACAAAGACGGAAAATTCGTGAGTACCCCGGAAGAAAAATCAGAATTGATTGCACGACACTTCGAAACACTGTTGAATATAGAAAATAAGGACTTCCCCCATTTCCAGGGAGAACCGAAGGCACTAAAGAATCCAATCACAGTGAAAGAAATGGAATCAGCTATAGATCACTCCAGAGCTTTTGACTGAATAAACAGCCAGAAACTGATGAATGTGCTTGAGTAAATACTGGATGAATCGTTGGTTTGGATAATCAGACTACTACTTGCGAACACAAGACTATCTGTGAGGACAGAAGGAGCAACTTCCTCGTAGTTTCAAAACAACGATTGAGACACCCCAGGATGATTCCCTTTTTCCTTTACTATTATTAATTTATTAACCCCTGATACACCGAGAAAGAAGTTAAAGTAAACAACTAATTAAGTGTATCCAGGTTCCACTTCACAGAGTCCATCAGGAATCAACATAAAGGGTAAAAGACGTTCATACTTGCAGTTGTGGAAGCCCCTCTAGTAGAGTGGGGAAGAGCAAATTATTTATTTTCGTGCCGGTCTGGCACTGGGCGCTACCTAGACAGGTGGATCACATGACGCCACTCTAATAGGAAGAGAGAGGAGGAACAGACGATCAAACAGAAACTTCAACCAATTAGCCACGAAGCACCACATGGCTCCACGAGGCTATTCACCATATACCTTGAATCTGCACTCCGCGATCTCCCAAATGCTATATAGGAGACATAGAAGAGACATCTTATGCGGATGATGTGAATTTCGTATCACGGGACGCTACCGCACTCCAACACCTACTAGAAAATGCACCTGCGGAGCTTGAGAATTGGTTTCTCAACGTAAATGTAAACAAAACTGAAATTACTGAAGTCAAAAAAGAAGACGATGTTACTCATGAAAGATAGAGATGTACTAATAAGCTCGGTTCTCTACTAGGAGACGCTGAAGATGTACTAAAGAGGAAAACACTGCCAAATGCGGCAATGGTATTAAAAGAAACTATGGAAAGTCTGCAACTAATCTGAAATGTGCCAAAATACAAATTATCTGAATGGTTGTGAGGGATATCGCTATCCTGGAGTGTTAGAAGATAAAGGGAGTAAGGTCATGAAAGACAAAGTTATGGAAAAAATTGCTGAAAATGTGAAGAATAGGATAGAGATGTTGGCGAATTTGAAATTAATAGCTGTAAACTTGTTAAACACTGACATTATAAAAAACTTCAAAAGAAGAATTATTTGGAGAGGACTAATCAGAAAATGCTTCATTCAATTATATCAAAGTGTTATGAAAATACAAATGTCAATATCAACGGGTTAACAGAATGGGTTACTGGGAGAAACAATAGTTCAAGATCAGAAGCAATGTACTGCATGATACAGGATCGGAATCTGTTCTTTGAAACAGATGAAATCAAAAAGCTGATCCTTCAAACTATACTTGTTCGCTCCGAATTTATTGAGCAAAGTATCACCTATAGCTTGGTGGGAGTCAAACTCTTACCAGTTACCTTCTGAAGTAATTTCACTCTGCGAAAAAATTCTTAGAGCAGTTTCTTTCACAGGTAGAATAGAACGAATTTTTTCGTCTTTTGGGTTCTTAAATTCAAATTTACGAAATAGGCTTGAAAAAGCTGCCAAATTTGCATTTGTTTACAAGCTTTTAAATAAATAAATACGATTTCCATTGTTTTTATTTTACTTTGTTTCCGAATAAAATTCATTTAATTAAAAAATCTGATTTAAATCAAAAAATCCTGTTTAAATAAAAAAAATCAGATTTTTTTCAAATTTTTTCCATAAAAATCATGATTTTAACAACCGTGACAGAAAGCAACCAAAATGATTATTTTGATCTTTAAATCTATAAAATAACAAAAACTTTCAAACCTTTTAAGATCAATCAGATCGACTTGAAATCTCTCATTAGACGCATCGGCAACAATTTTAGTAAAATCATCATATTGTTATAGTGGTACTGAGAATTGGAAAATCTTGCATTCACTGTAACTTGTCTAATGATCTATCTTTTTATTAAAAAAATCTTTTTCTACAAAGAGCTTCCAATACAATGATTGGCAAATGAATCTCCCGAGCGATTATTTTAATTTCTTCTATATCGTGGAAACAAATAAGAGCTTGTGTAGCCCGTTTACATCTTTAAGATATAATTTCCTTTCATTAATAATGAAATTTTCAGCTTTCTTTTTGAGTCAATACTTCCTATGCTTAGGAGGATCGACATCCTCATTATCAAGTAAAGATCTCAACAAATTGTATTCATCTTGATCTTTCACAAACAAACGCTGGTGTGACAAAACAAACAAGAAACAAAAATTTGCTTTGTGAATAATACTTTATTTGCGTTAAGTATGGTATGCCGACAAAAAATTATTTATATCTTTTATAAAATAAATAATAATAAATGTTAATAACGTGAATAATAATCTGATTTAATAGAAAAATATAATTATTTTTCTAATATCTTAATCGAGCAAAGTCCTTTGTCACACTGTTTACCACCTACAAAAGATAGCTCTGTATCAAACCAAAAGTTTTTATGAAAAACGAAGCTATCTCTATTAACAAAAAACCGAAGATTATGGGAGTAACCTTTGATCAGGGTCTCACCTTTATCTGGCATGTTGAAAACAAAGTATCTTTTGCTCTGAAAAAAATGAGAATTTTAAAAGTGCTCTCAAAAACACTTAGAGACCAAACCGATGTCCTTGCCACGATTTACAAACAATTTATCTACCAACGATGACGTATGCAAGTCCATCATGGGCAATGCAAATGTCACGATCTTCCTCATTGAAACTATCCGCAATCGAGGAGACTGCAATACGGTTAATT
>RDEW01000055.1:43588-55395 GCA_011109175.1 Dicyema japonicum | reverse complement strand
GCCTATAGCTTCCTGCCTGCGTATTAGGTTTTCCAGGTTTTGGGATCATTCGGACGATTGTTCGTTTCCAGCCAGATGGGACGTGACCATTGTCCCAACTGGCATTGAATAGTTTAACCAGGATACGAAGCAGGCATCCGGGTGCCTTCTTGAACATCTCCATAGAGATGAAATCAAATCCAGGTGCATTGTTCTTACAACCTCTGATTGCTTCGATCGTCTCTTCCATGGTTATTTCCCTGCGCAAGGGTCCATCCAATACATCTTTTGAGCGGGAATTTCGAGTCGACTCCTCGAATACTTCCCGAGGCAAGATTGACGAAGGGTCCACCTCCTGAATCCCTGCTAGCTGCTGGCGGAAGACCTCCGGGACTTCCTCAGTAGGAACAAAGGCTCCATCCACCGATTTAAGTATGATTTCTTCTCCCTTCGCCTCCGTCCCGCTCATTATTTTGTATAGTTTCCAGAATTTAGGATTTTTCTTGTTCAGTTTTAAACATTCTCTCTTCCATGCCGCATCTGTGTTAGCTTTAGTCAGCTCATCGATCTGACTCTTCAGGGTGCTGATTCTGGTATTTAGACTTCTGGAGTCTTCAGATTCGAAACACCTCCTTCTTTTGCTTTCTAGTCGCGCCTTGTCTCTGACTAGCTCCGATAGTCTAGTTTCGGTCTTCTTCACACAAGATCCCTGGGATTTCATAAGTTTCTTAGATGCGAATCTATCCAGAAAGGTCACCATATGCCTTCGTAGGGCCATATCGAGACGATCAATGCTTTCACTTGTAGACAGGTGCATGTGGGAGAGGGGTTCCAACACTGCACCCAAGTATATGTTGAACATGGGCCATTCCACAGAAGACATGTCGTACCCCGTAAAGAGTTCTGACACCAAGATCGTGGACGTCCGTAAAAACATTGGTTGGGGCAGATAGTCACTCCCAGTGTCCAATTCTATCCTGGGCGTGTCGCAAAAAAGGCTGACAGGCGCGGAAGACAGGAATAGAGCAAGGCGATCACTTCCACTGAAGTTGAAATGATTGAGTTCCTCAGAAGTCCAAACAGTAAGGTCATATTTCCTCGCTATCTTAAGTAGAGCCCGACCATCTTGGTTGGATGCCTCGCATCATAAGCAGTATTTTTCGCATTAAGATCTCCCTGAAAATCTAAATGAGCAAATTGAAAATTTCAAATAATGTTATCTACGAAATTAGAACAATATGATCGTGAAACTGTTTACAATGGTGACGAAACTGGTGTTTTATAAAAATGTTCTTTCAAAACTAATTGAAGAAAAAACACCTGCGAATGAAATAAATCATGAAGATGCGTTTAACTGTGCATAATATGAAAAAGTATAATACGCTAGACGATACTTTGAATATTAATGCAATTTCAAATGATCAATCAATAGGATTATTTTATTTGATAAGGAAACTAATTAACTAGTTAATTTAATCGGCCAGGAAGCCGAAATGGAACAGCTGTTACCACGCACAACGATCCTTTGCATTAGGAAAGTAAATTCCATAGGATCCTTTGAGCGTAATGAACAGAGGTGGCCAAGTCTCTTCAGATAAATTACTGTCTATGTGCAAAAGACACACGAAGTCTCAACAACAATTAGCCAAAACAAAGCAGTCTAACAAACGCTGATATTTTTGAATTGAGAAGATTCAACCCTATTAGCACGAGACCCGGGCAAGGAGGCGGATTCGTTGATGCCGACTTGGAAAAGGTATCAACACACGTGGCATTCCAAACTAATGGTTTACCAGTGTCGAAAGGGAACAATGTAGAGCCATCAGGCCTTTTTCCATCATCACGGTCGAGACAATCAATTAATTGAAAATACGATGTTTACTAGAAAAGCAACATTGAACGATTATTTTGGTCTAAATTCGTAATTTGACTCTTTATTTTTCGAAATAATGATTTGTTTTATTATTCAGTTTATTATTGTTTAATTTTGTGAATTTTGTGCATATAAAATTTTTATTGATTATTCAGTTACTCGCCAAATTCAGTTACTCGCCATTTTTTGGCTTGTCCCAAATTTGGCGAGTAAACGGGTTTGACTGTAATTAGATCGGAATTATCGATCTCTAATAATAATACAGCACGCCCGCCAAGACAGAGGCACGTATGTACCTGAGCCTTCACTTGTGTCAGCCACACAAGAACAAGAGCAAGAGAGTACAAGTAACTATTTATTTTAATTAATCCGAAATGGAGAGTTTTCACTTGTCTTTTTAACTGTTCTTTTGTTGGCGTCGGCTGAAAAAAGACTAGGAAGCTCAACATCCATCCGGAGGTCCGTTCCATGCGGAGTCCGTATGTGATGAGATGTCCATTACGGCGTCACTCGTCGAGCCCAAACGAAGCTTCCTGCACAGACAGCCTTTGGGAATCGAACCCGAAACCAAGAGATTATCGATCTGTTTCAAGAAATTTAAATTTGTTGTGACCGGTTTGTAGTGAGCCCAGGTTGACACTGAGCCGCTGCCGTAAACGACGAAACTAATCACCGTTAATAATCGATAATCGAATTAACCGTGCAGAAAAGCAACAGGTCAAAAAAACAACAAATTTCCCTAGGAAAGGAAAGGAAAAATTTTATTTTAAATAGAGGCTGTTATGAGCTAACATATAAGGACCTTCGGCATTCCTACCTTTTCGGTCCTGCACACACGCTCGCCTCACGACACTCCACAGGTTAAAACTTACCGTCTTACCTGCCACCCAGTCATTATCTTCTCTAGGACCTCAGGGAGGCCTTTGAGGGACAATTCCTGGGAGTTGGAGAGCTCCTCTCGCCAACCTAAGCCATGGGCTAGCCGGATGGCTCGTCTTCGGACTTTCTTAAGCGCGTCAACGTACTTCTCCTGTCTTCGCAGAAGTGCCAAGCATGGACGCCGTAGGTCAATACGGGTAACACCCAGGCGTTAAAAACGCGGAACCAGGCACCTCTCCTCAAGTAGAAAGCACGCAACGCGCCTAATCGCTGCATTGCACGCATTTTAGTACGTGCAATGTGATCATTAGGGCAACCAAAAATATGACCTTAAAATGATTCAAATATGACCTTAAAAATATGACTTTTATGACCTTAAAATTAGAAAATATGACCTTATTTGCAAGAAAATATGACTTTATGACTAGATAAATTTATTAAAATAACAATTAAATATTGTTTAATATTTTCATCCTTGAAGTTTCTGTCTTTCGCTAAAAGTTTATTTAGCATTGAGAAACTTCTTTCAACAGATAATGTGGTTCCAGGACATTTCCATAAATATGCAAATAATTCAGGATGAAAATCTCCCAAATTGGCTTCTTGAATGCTATTCCATGGCATTGAATTTGTTCTTTTTTTTAATATTGTGCAATCTCACATGGATCTTCCCAAAGTCAATCGAATTAATACATTGGATTGCATCTTTAACAGAATAAAAAGTATCTTCACATTTCTTTATTCCTTCACTTAGACAGTTGTAAGATGCTATGTTTGCTAGGTTCCGCTCCAATGAATCAGAATATATCGCCTTCTTTGCATTCAATACAATTTTTCCAGAATTCGGTAAAGAGGAAACTATCTTTCTGATTTTGTTTAAATGTTTTGAATAATATGTTGCAGCATTAAGCCAGCTGCCCCATCTTGTGACAACAACATCTGGAGGTAGACCAAATTCTGAAAAGAGCTTTTGACGACTTTTATTTTTAAGCGTCACCATCTTCACCGATGATATTAAAAAATCGATGTCTTGATAGTGAGAACGCACCTTTAGTGCACAATTATGAAGTAAATGGGCGAAACAAGTCAGGTGAATCATATTCGGATAAAATATACGTAGGCTAGTTGCTGCTGACATCATATACGGTGCAGCATCAGTTAATAACAAAACAAAGTTTCTTCTTTCAACTTGGTAATTTCGCAAGCAATCATCAATTGTCTGACAAATTGAATTTGCATCACATGTTTCAACACAAATACATTCAACCAAGTAAATATTGGTTGGGTTTTCAATCTTTCCAGCAATAATGTTCACATACTTTTTTAAAGAGTGCTGGGTTTCGTCAACGATTAAAAATATTTGACTTGCTTCGAAATATTCATTAAGTTTTTCTACTTGTTTCACAAGAATAGTTGATACAAGATTTCTGGAATGTGTCTCACTAGGGAGTTTAAATCCCAAATTTTCAAAAAAAGTTTGAAAATGAACATCCCTTAATTTGAACAATGGAATATTTGATTTGGTCATCATTTCGACCAAGCTGATAGCGAAAGACTCTTTGGAAACCAGATCTTTAGAAGTCAATTTCATTTGAGCAGTACATTTTCCCGATTCTAATCTCTTTTTGTGTTTCAACGTTTGGCGATGTTGATCAACGTTGAAACTTTTTCCATACTTAACGGGAACACAGCATTTCAAACAAAAAAGTCTTCCCTGATCATCCTCTTCGAATTCATTAGGAAAATTGTTAATTATATTATATATTTTCTTTTTATTTGATTTTTTAGGTTTGACCATCACAACAAATATTATTATTTTTTTGACAAATTAAGAAAATTTATTTAAGATAAAGACAGAATTAAATGGAACAAAAGACTTTATGAAAAAATGACCTTAATTAAAAAAATATGACTTTATGAAAAAAAATATGACCTTATACAAAAATATGGTTGAATTGGTTGACACTTCTCACTTTGTTATGTCTTTATCGTACTCTCGATCTGTCCATCCTACGCTTTTCTCCATTACATCTTTCAATGTCAGAGGAATTGCCTCAAACATCAAACAGAACATTCTATGTAAGGATCTGGAAAGATACAAAACCAGCGTGGCATGCCTGCAAGAGACGAAGGTTTCTGTGGAACGAGATGTATGTTATGACAATTACCGGTTAATACTATTACCGTCCGACTCCCGTCATTATGGGATGGGCTTCGCTATACACATCTCACCTGTGGATCGGCTACTTAAAGTATGGAGGGTAACAGATCGAATCGCCATTATCCAACTTAATACCGGATCACGTAATAAGAAATCGATTATGACTGTCATAAATGTGTATCCACCCAACACGGGAAGATTATCGGCTTGTATGAATGAGCTTGATGATTTCTATACGAGTTTATCGGAAGTGTACTCCAAACTCTCCTCGTCCATGCTAATTTTTGTTGCGAGAGACTGAAACTCAAAGGCAGGAATTAAACGCAGGGGTGAACGCTGCATTGGTAATCACGGAAGGGGATACCGAAATTTCTCTGGAAATCTTATGATCGACTTTTGTAATGCCTACGATTTGTTTCTGTGCAACACGGCTTTTCAGCACGCCGCCACAACCTGGGTAGGTTGTAGAAAAAACTAAGAAGGAGAGGAACTAAAAAGATATAATCAAATAGATTATATTCTGTGCAAGCAGTCCCAGAAGAGATTACTAGTCTACTTCCGTTTGTTTGGAGGAGCCCTGACACGCAGGGATCATAAGATCGTAGTCAGCAGATTACATCTGATAAGGCTTTACAGAATGTTATATGCAAATCATGCACATGCTAGAAAAACGCAAAGGATTGGGGTGAAGAACTAACAAACAACCCTGCACTCATCACGAAATACCAGCAGCGATTGGTTTATTATCTTTCTTTCCAACATTCCCATGATGGCTTACCCCACATAGTGTGGAAAAGAACTTCAGAAGCTATAATAACGACTGCCAAAGAAACTGTTGGGATTCACGAAACTACACTGAAGGGAAGGTATAAAGGACCATACAACTCGACAGTCATTGAATTGTCCATACGTAACGAGATTTAAGACTCCAAATGGAAACTTGTGATCCTGAACGGAAATCCGAATTAAGAAAACAGCGGAATAAAATCCAACACGAAATCAAAAGGAATGTGCTTCAATCATGGTCGGACTTCCTGGACCAGCGTATAATAGAAGTGGAGAGGCTACATTCAGGTGCAAAAATGTTTATGGCTGTGCGTTTACTCAAACGCGGGTCAGCTAAAACAAATCCAAAAATTCAAGATGAGTTTGGTCATTTTGTATTGGACGCTAAGCGCTCGGCTGAACTTATAGCCCGACACTTTAGCAATCAGTTCAATCGAGAGAATACTTCATCGCTCTCACAATTCGAAGGACAGCCTCGTTCACTGAACAATATTTACAGAGTCCGAAATTCGTGCAGCAATGCTTCGACTGAATAACAACAGGGCAGCTGGTTATGATAATATTTGCGGAGAATTGTTGAAATACGCACCGACCGAGCTCGCAGAAAGGATAACTTTTATATTCAACGAGATATTCAGGACTCATTGTCCAATTGAACTCGCGATGGGAGTTCTACTTCTCTGCAAAGACCTGGCAAACCCGCAGGTCCAATTGAAAACCTCAGGCCAATCGTGCTTTTGACCACGTTGCGAAAAACTCTGTCTATTATAATATTGAATCGTATATCCAAATCAGTTGATCAATACTTGTCGCCAAGTCAAAGCGGATTCAGACCGGGAAGATCAACCGCTGATATAGTATGGAGTTCGGTGGCTTACGGCCATATGCCAGAAGTACAGGAAAACAATGCACATTTTGGGAGTTGACCTATCAAGAGCGTTCGACTGTATCTGTCGAGATAAACTATTGCGGGTTCTCGAGGATATTGTTGATGAAGACTCTTTGAGGATTGTGCGTTTTCTGCTGGCTGATACAAGCCTCGTAGTGAAAATGGGGAGAGACCATTCAAATAAATTTACCACCAGGATTGGTACTCCGCAAGGAGACTCTCTTTCGCCAGTTCTTTTTGTAATCTATTTGGAAGCCGCGTTGAGGGATGTTAGAAAGGAATTGCATCACTTAAATAATCATTTTGTGGAACTGATATACGCTGATGACATCGATTTTGTATCTGAGGATGTGGAGATTCTAAGAACTGTAGTAGACAAAGCCACAACAGTTCTGAAGAGATGGTCCCTGAAAATCAATTCGGAAAAGATAGACTTAACTTCATTCAGCGGCTGTCGACACGGAATGATGAAAAGTAGAAGTTTACTAAAAGGCTCGGGTCTCTTTTGTGAGATGCTGAGGATATTTCCCGCAGAAAAATTTTGGCATCAAGTGCACTAAAAAAGATGTGGAGTATCTGGACACTTAGAAAACTTATTTTTCTGAATCTTCGGATACGACTGTATAATGCCTTCGTACAACCAATCCTATTATACAACTCGGGAACATGAGGAACATCGAGAACGGACTTTGGCAGACTAGACGCTTTTCATAGAAAGCAATTGAGAAAAATCGCGGGTATCAAATGGCCACAGATCATCAAAAACGACACTCTCTACAAATTATGTAAATGCAAGCCGATTAGCAAGGAAGTTACTACCTCACGCTGGAGATTTTTTTCGGACATGTTCTGAAATGGACGAAACGATTCCTTGCAATCAAATCATGGAAGAATACTTCTCTAATCACGGAATTGGATTTCGGGGTCGGCCAAATGCACGCTTCCCCTCTGCCTGAGGGATGATTACGCGAGAATTGGGCGGCCGACTTAAAACTGGTGACGATCTTGAGGACATTCGTAAACGCGCGAGGAACAAGGCTAGATGGAAAGGACTGGCTGGGAGGATAGTTGAGAGTACGGCATGAGCGAAACCTTAGGCACTTACGTGCTTATGGCAACGCGGAAATGCTATTAACTAACTAACTAACTAACTTAGTTAAGCTTTCCCCCGTTTTGTTGTATAAAAAAAATAATTTATCAAAAAAAAATTAAAAATATTTTCATGACCATAGGTTTTCAATGAATTATCGAATTGAAAGAAAAAAATTTGGCAAATTACTTTGTCTGCTGAATTTTCTTCACTACAAATGGTTTTAAAAAACCAGACCATGTCTCTTCTTAAACCTGTCTAACAAACTGTTTGAGGCTTTAAAAAGATGTTAGATAATTCAATTTTGTGGATATTTTTTCGCGATGCTTTTGATTAATGAATCTGAAATAGAAAAGGAATCCTCCCTCAATCGACGAAAAGCTTAAAAATTAATTCTTCAGACTTTTCAAATTGATTTACTTCATTAGGAACTAGTTCAACTTGATCTGTTTGAGCTAATCTCGAAATGACTGATCCGGTATTAATGAAGAAAGAAATGTTTTTTTTGATTCAAAAAATAGTGCCTTTGCTTATCTTGGATTCTTTTGCAACTTCTCTTTCAGAAGAAGTTTGTAGACACTTTGCAATTTTAACTTTTGTTTCAATAGAAATCTTGGAAGGTATTACACAAAGATAAGTATCACGTGTTCAAAAATAATATTATTTCAAAATAATATTATGTCACCGGTAGGAGGCGGAACCGCGCCGAAGCCGGAACCCGAGTTGTTATTTTTAATAAACAATAATTTTTTTGATTAAATTTTCATTGGAAAATCATTTTTCGTTAATTAATTTAATTAAAAATCAATAATTAATTATAATTAATTAACACGTTACAATGGTTTTTTATTGGATTATCAAAAGAAATGGTTTCAAAAATTAAGATTTATAAAGATTCCGTTTGTTTAGACGAAGGATTGTCAAAGAAGGAACGCTTTCGCATCAGAAGTTTCTCGAAGATTTTCCAATTTGACGAGGAAAAAGTTTTTATTTTGGAAAAGGGAAACTTTTGAGGTTCTTTGCAACCGACGAAGCTGAATTAAAGATGAAAACTATTGAGGTTAACGTATTGATTAGAATTTTAAGGCTGAGCACAATTCTAACCATTTTGGTAGAGATAAGCCTCTTACTTTATTATCATCTAAAATATATGGAATAAAAAGACAAGAAGTTTGTAAAGTTATCGGACAGTGCGTTTTTTGCTAGGAAAGTTAAGTCATTTAATTTGTAGTCTAAAGTGTTAATGGCATCTAAACCTCCCATTACACCTATAATTGCTTATGCCCCTGGGACAGATATATTGTCGATCTCGTGGATCTACGAAGATACTCTGGAAATAAACGACTCGTTCTCATGGGTTAGGTTTCCTATATATTTTATAGAAAGATTGTCGTACTTATTGACTCTTTCTCTAAATTTGGTGTGGTTGAAACTGCAAAATCAAAATCTGCGATTGAAATTTCCAAATATCTTAAAGGGGATTTTCTGTGTAATTGGGCCGCCAATTATATTGCACACTGACAATGGAACAGAGTTTAAAAACTCCTATTTGGATGAAGTGTGTGAACTTTTCAAAATCAAGCATGTTTTGGTCGGCCACGAGCTCCTTGGGTACGGGGTCAAGTCGAAAGGTACTTAGGAACTATTTAATTTTAAAGATTCAACCAATCTATAAAGAGATGGATATCATCCACCAGCGAATCCAAACAATCACTTTGGAAATTATCTTAAAAATACTGAAAAAAATTGTTTACGACTATAACATGGCCGTACATGAGACAACTCGACATAAACCGTTTGAAGTTTTTATGCGAGTTGGACATTCATGATTCAAAGAGTGCGGATCAATTTGAGGGAGATGACGAAAACGCGGAGATAGATTACCTGTGACATATTATGTAATTGTCTCTCAATCCTACGAGCCGGTTTTGCCTGATGTTAGATTAATTAAAATTGACTATTTTTTATTAAACATTTCTGGTTAACAAAACGGGGAGAGATTAACTATCTCTTGGCCACACGAGACGCTTGGCCAGCCTCGCGAATTGCAAAGCCATTTTCACGGATCACAGCGATCGACAGACGTTCCAAGAGCCAAGATGACTCTCTGGAATCGTGTCTTATCCTTGATATCCGTCGAGCGAGGCGAAGCGGAGGTTTTGGGGCCGAAGATCCCGAAAGACTCCAAATCAATTGGAGTAAAAAAGCGAGTTCGAGAGGTGCCCGTACTTGAGAATCTTGCGATCCTCGGCCAGCCTCGAAGCGTGGCCAGGATCAACAGCGGACAGAGCGAGATTATTATTAAAACCAAGATCACCGTCCAAAACGTAGAAACTAATTAATCAGGTGACCCCAATGCAAAGAGCAAGATTTCCGCGCGAGAAAGTGCCTGAGCAAGGGGAATCCCAAATAAGGGATTTCCCTTGCTCGTATGGAAACGTAGACAGGCCGTCTGGGCGTTTGACGTCTACCCTATCCAACCCAACGGGTTCGAGGATTGACAGAAAACCAGAGGAAGCGATGGCCCTCTGTATGATAGCGTTGAGTTCACTGTGGCGAAGAGCACGACTAGCACTCCGACGGCAAGCGAGAGGGTGCAAACCGTATTCGTCAACAGTTCTCCCACAGCGGCATTTGTACGCCTGACAGATCTTCAGCCCGACACGGAGAGAAATTTCGATGCTTAGACAATCACTGTCCACCAGATTCCCGATGGAAGAGAAAGGGAGAGCCTTTAACCAAACACCGCTGCTTTGACAGCGACCAGCACGGAAGCAAGCGAGTCGGTGTTGATTAGAAACAGAAGCCAGGTGTTCGAAAGTCGCCTGACATTTTATTACATATAATTCTTGTTTGAAAATATTATGTAATGATATTAAAATAAATTAGTGTTAACGTTTGGGTAAAAGAAAAATAATTAACTAATTGAGAAGAGCACCGAGCGAGGATGCGGAGCCCTGGTTGAGTGCATCGGGATCACGTGACTTTTGTTCCGTTTTTACCGTGGTCTTGCTGTTTAATAATAATAATATGTCACATGGGCAGCCTGCTACGCATGGGCAGCCTGCTACATTTTTGACCTTGAAGATGGCTTTTGATTATCCGACATTTTTAAAATTTTTTTCCAACTATGCGTTGATTTCAACATCAAACAAATCCACGGAAGGCCAAATAATCCTCGGGCTCAAGGAATTGTCGAAAGATTTAATCAAACGATAACCAGGAAGTTGTCAAAAATGATGGAAAACAGTGAAAAAAGTGGGTCGATAAATTAGAAAATGCTGTGTACAGTTATAACATATCTGTCCATTCATCTTCGAACGAAAGTCCTTTCGAAAGATATCGAGGAATAAAGGGAATAAATTCAATAATACATGGTTATACATATATCACATTATGTCTTAGATAATTTAAGTGATGAGTGTGTGGCTTCGGAACAAATAGAAGATTTGGTTAATTGTTCGACTCCAGAATCTATTGAAAATTCATGTAATTCGATTTAAAATCTTCAGAGTCAAAAAATGTAGCAGGCTGCCCATGTGACATAATAATTAATTTCCTAACTAAGTCCAGACAATACCTTTTACGGCACGCCTACGATCCTTGGAGTGACCTTCGATCAAGGACTCAAATTTGCAAAACATGTCGAAAACAGGGTCACTGCAGCACTCACGAAAATGAGGATCCTGAAGCTGATTTCAAAACCCCTCGGAAGGAACGCTAAGACCCT
Source organism: Dicyema japonicum (assembly GCA_011109175.1). Classification (NCBI taxonomy): domain Eukaryota; kingdom Metazoa; phylum Dicyemida; class Rhombozoa; family Dicyemidae; genus Dicyema; species Dicyema japonicum. The sequence continues at coordinate 44,008 of RDEW01000055.1, read as the reverse complement.
ATCCACGGTCTATCATCAATTCATACAACCGACTTTAACCTACGCAAGCGAATCGTGGTCGATGGCCATTTCCCGCTCCACCCTAATAAAACTATCCACGATTCATGAAACCACGAAAAGACTAATTGGCCGAAACCTGCTGACCAACACCCTGGAAGAGGTCCTCATCAAAAGGCAACAAAAAATGGTGAGGGCAGCCTCTACCCCTGCGAGTCCCCTATATGAATCGTTCTCTAACTACCTCAAAAATCGTCCCCGCTGGGAGCTATCGACATGTCCTTTCTGGAGAGCCATCCAGGACTCTCGTCCACGTCGGACAAAACCTTCTCTGTTATGGTCTGGGATCACTTAGTTAGCTAGGACTTTTCTCTCTTTCCTTATAACCCGGTGATCCTGGGGTAACAATAAATAAATAAATAA